>OMNN01028845.1:0-16401 GCA_900302755.1 Chromis chromis
AATTGCATATTTCTTTTATGGTTTTGATATAAAAAGAGGAAAATATGTACATTTAAAGTCAATAAAATGCCTCACCCTCATCATTGAATGGCTATATAAGTAGTATTATATTTAGCTTGAGATCACCTATAGCAAAGTAATATTCAACCCAAATAGAAAGCAACACCGTTAAATCTGACGCCCTCATCAATAATGCAATATACTGCTGGTTAAATCACCATGGGAAAATCTTAGTGAGGCAGCGACACATCAGTTCTGTCACTGAATATTTTAATAGTAGGTATAGCACCCTGTGATCTGGCCATTTTTAAAATTCAAATTTTACTGGCTATCGACTGTTAAGTCAACACATTGGAGTAACAACATGAATAGTTTATGATTACAATTACCTGTTTAGATTAGACTACCTGTTGCATGAATATCTCATGAAAGATCATTTTAGGCAGCTTAGCTTTTCATGTATTCATCAAACTATTTAATTATACACACACATGTATGTTATTTGGTCTAAAAGTCCTTACATGGTTTTAAGACAGCAGTTATCACATACCAATAGATCAAAGCAGATGTCACACTAATTACTGTCCATTATTTAGGTAGTGAACCATTATATCATCATCTTTTATTCAGCCCAGAGAATCCAAATAAGCTTTAGAAACATAACATATCCAGAATCTTTTGAGCATACTGCAGCCCACCTCAGGGACCCCAACCCATCCACTGATAACTGTGTATTAACCGTCTTTTATTCTCAGACAGTCGGACGCCACAACCAATCAAGCCGTTTCATCTTTCCCCACATCTCCCTGAGACAATTACCTCCAATTTCGCTTCAATAACACTCTCCCTTCTCCGTCAGTAAACAATCAAATCACTCCATTGTTGAGGGTAATTGGATCTCTTTAAATCAAATCAGCCATTATGGCCCTGATGAAGCACGCCCTGCTCAGCGGGAGTTAGCGACACATGAGGGAATGCAGCGCAGGAATATATTACCGGCTCTGCCTCCCAGGTGAAGATAGCTATATTGGAGGAGTTGTGTAATACAGGTTTATTAGACTGTGCAGTGATCAGCACAGGGCTTGTTTCTCTCCTTGAGGACATGTTCCAGGTGTAGCTCACATTTCAGTGACAGAGAAAGTAGATGTAAGAGGAAAGAGTAGATTGCACTCCAGCATGTAGAGGTGCTGTCTGTGCCACAGTAGGACTTTAAAGTGGAATGAGTCGCCATCCACTCATAAAATATCCATCTTAATTTGTGCTTCAGCTCTTCTTTTTTTCTCTCCTTTGTGTGTAACTACTTATAATCACTGCGAGGTTACAGGAATAATTGTTAAATGGAGTTCATGGCTGAGACACTCTGGTTGTACGCATTACAATATGGGGAGTGATTAGACTTGTTTGCATCTGTGCTCATTCTAACACTGTCAGATTTGTCATTTGTCAACTAAATAGCTAAGATTTCTGGGAGATGGATTGTATATTTAGTAGTAATGAAATCCCAGCATTTTAAGAAATAATGTCTTTGCAGAGTAATGAGCACATCAAAAGATTAAGCTATAAAATGTGTTGGATTTTGTACTGACATTAGGAAAATGTAGCAACTCCCTCTCATTTATATTAATCTATAATTCATCAATAAGATTCTTGGAGGCTCTGGGTAATATAGTGTCTGGATGTAGGAAAGAGGCCAGATTTTATTTGGCTAAAGTGGCATCTGAGCACAGCTTGGCTTTAGTTTAGTTCAGTTTTTGCTATTTATGTTGATATTGAGTTTAAATATTTGTTGTATGATAAATATATTTTGCGAGCTGATGAAATATACAATAAAGCCCCCCACAGACCAAAGAAAGACATGGTGAAGTTGGGATAAGAAAACATTTCACATCAAAACAAATAACGTGTACGAAGCATCCCCAAAACACAAAAAATAAATCAAAAGCAAACAGAGAGCCAGATAATGAGCGGTGTGTCATGTTGAGGTGCATACCTATATGTGTGTGTATCATCAAGGTGAGGGGTGTGTGTGAGACTTTCAGTCAAGCTTCTTAGCACTCAGCAGTGATTATTAGGAGGCAGCATCTTTCTCTCACAAAATTGTTTAATAAAAGGGTTGGAAATAACAAGAGCTTCTCCTTTTGATTCGGCAGCTATGAAGTCATTTCACATTGCATTCGTCTCAGCATACGTTAATGTCTATGTGGACTAAACGTTCTTTCTTGAGTTTTTCTGTCCTTTATCTGTTATTCCTGCTCATCTTCTTTCCTGTCTCTCAAGCATGGGTGACTATATTCTGTTTCCTCTCCTCATAGAGCCTTTATTCAATACCATCTTCTCCTTTCTATACTCGCTCCCTGTGGCATAAATGTGATTATGTTACAGACACTGAGAGGGATATGCGTGGACACACCGGTAAACAGGCACCCACACTTATGCAAGCATAAGTAGCAGAAAAGCCGAAAATATTTAGGCAAAACCCACTGAGATATCCCTCTAATCATTTTCTCATGCCTTTTCTGTATACAGTTATTTTGTTATTACTGGCATCACCTGCAATCAGTCGGTTGAAAAATTAGCCACTCACTTCATCAGCCAGTCAGTCACTCAGAGACTAAATTATCCATCAGTCAGTAAATTAGCCAGTCAGTAAATAAGTCATGCAGTCAATCAGTAAATAGTCCAGTCACTCACTCAGAATTTGTCAGATCATTAAATAAAGCAAAGTAAATTAATCAGCCATCAGCCAGGAAATCAGTCAGGAAATTAGCCGGTCTGATTCAAGCCAGTCAAATAATGAGTCTTCCTCTTAAGGATGCAGCTTAACTTTGTCTTCTCAGCCAAAAGACAATGACCGCTTAACCTCTGCTCAGCCTGCCAGCCTGTGATAACACTTGGCCAATTAACTCCACGCTTATAGATGGTGTGTCTTTGTGAGTGTGTCCGTAACTGTGCATGTATGTGAGAGTGGGTTTTAAGCGTTGGTGTTTGTCTTCATGAGTGTTCACATGCGTGCATTAGCGAATTCAAAAGTCTTTGTTGTGCTAGCTAGGGTATGTGTAAAATCACATGATTCTTGTGTTAGGGTGCCCTCTTATTCTATAAAGGGTATTGCCTCGCTGTTTATAGCCCCTCCCAGATCACTCAGACTAATAAGAGTGGGGGATTTAGTGCGGGATAAACATTTAGCATAATGTGGAATTTTTGAAAAACTGTGAATAAGGAAAGGTAGTAGACTCAGACTTGGGTTTGTCTGCAGTTCTAGGATGTTTTATTCTTGCTTTTATTTTTCACTGAGACTTAATAAATCCAGAGTGGCACCGTGGGCTGCAGAAGATTGGACCTCTAATGCAAAAATGGCAGTTATATACGTATTTGGTCGTTCTGTACTGTGGCAACGAGTGTTATTTCACAACTGCTGAAAAAACACGTGGCGAAATCCAAAGACATTTTATAGCAAACTGAGTATTTTGGCCTCAGTTTTCTCTGCTGTCAGACAAGATGTTATGGTCCATTTAAAGATGATACGACAGTGGATTTAACCATTTACAGTAGCAGTTTCGTTTCTTCATCTGATCTGCATCCATTAATCCATCTGATTCAAATACACACAAACTGGCATGCTTTGTCACTCCCAGCAACACATGCCACAGAGAGAGTAAACTGATTCATCATTGTGGAGATGCTCAGTTGATTAAAGTGTCTGCATGAGAGCAACAGGCTCATCCTCATCCTTCTATTGATTAAACTTTGTTAAAAAATTAACCACATTTCAGCCATGGTTCATTATTCAACATTCACCTCTGTGTCCAAATTGATTGTTCTTTACCGGAAACATGACCCATGGGTTTTGTCCCAGGAGTTCAAGATGATTCAAGTGTAATTGACAGGTTTTATGATGGTCAAAGAATTTCCTACCCTTTGACTATCGCTCATGTTTGATTCATCCCCACACACCACCTTAGTCAACACAATCACCTCTTTCCTCTCAGCTGGTCAATTCCTCCACTGTCTTCTTTTATTTCCCGCCCGTCGCCCTTCTGATCTCTCTGTTACTGGCCCCTCTCCCCAGCCATCTTTGTGTTTTACTCTTGTGGGAAACTCCCAAGTGAGTTTCCAAGTAGATGACTCAGAAACACCTCGAGAAAAAACAGCCACTTGTTGCCTGATTACGGTCCATATGTCCCTGCTAATCTGATGATTCAAAGTGTTATGACGGTAACACTTAAGAGAAAATTATTTTCTTTTTACATATACGCAAATGTTGACATCTGAATGCATGGTGGCAAACTGCTCTCATGTCAACGAAAACAATCTGGATTTGAGGTATATCATCAACTTCCTGAACCAGCTGGCAGGTTCGTAAGGCATTTTATCTTTGGATTTGGATTGGATTTTGGATTTTTTATTATGCACAACGATAAAACAGAAGAAAACGACAAAGAAATAACAACAAAAGAGTTTATTGATCTTTAGAAAATTGTCAAAATTATACAGTTTGTCATTGCTACAAACTACAAAAACAGAAAGAGTCATTGCATATTCAACTTCACGATGGTAAATTTATCTGTGGCGTGTCCTTCCATCTGAAAATCTGACCCAAGACTGAACCAAATCACCTTATTTTACATGTCTATTTTCTTTTTAAATGCCAAAAATGAACCATTTGTTCTAACGAAAATCTGTATAAAGCAAAAATATTTTGCGCTACTCTGCAACCGTAAAGTCATTTGTCAGCTGTCAAGAGGTAAACATTGAGGGACATTTGGGCTGAACTAGATTGATCTGCAGGGTTCATTATTGCAGAGCAGACAGGAGACAAGTATGGAAACAAATTCAAAAAATAAATAGTCAAATATTTGTAATATGTACAGTACCCATTTTTGATGGGTGCTTGGTAAATGCTGTACCTGTTAAGGGTTTTTTTTTTCACTTTTTAACAATCAAATTAACACAAAGAAATTCCACTTTTGTTTTTTTATGTTTTGTAGCATTGTAACTATATAAGACATTTTTGAGTTCTCTACTTCTATCCATGGTTGTGCTGGTTTCCATAGAGGTGCAGGACTTTAGATTTAATTGAAAAATGAGCCTAGAGTTAGTTAAAATGTAACAGGAGCAAAAAAAAAACAACCAGAAACTGATTGGGGCTCAGTGGGTTAATTTATGTCTTTCCGTAAACCTGTGTGATCTATTTAACACCAGCATGTTACTGACTATGTTACTGCGTGGGTGAGCTCACATTACATGTATTGTAGGAGATTTTATCCCACAGCTTCCATCATCGTCTCTTTGAAATACATACTTACACCCCTTCACTTCAAATATTATTACTTCCATCTGCATCTGAGTTTATGGGCTTCGTATCTGACACCTTCTCCTGTACTTCCTAATTACTCCCTCTCTCTGTTGTTTCGATCCCTCAAATAACCCATTTTTTGAATGTCATTTTTTTTCATATGCCAGCCTTTTCACCAAAATATCAAGAGATGACTCTTTTATTGAATTCTCAGCATGTCTGCAAAAGTGTATCTGCGTCAGAGGGTTGGCCCCTCTTAGAATAAAGCTTTATGGAGTTTTTCAAACCATTCACTAGCTTTACCTTATGTTTGCTTTAAAAATAGACAAATGTTAGTTTATTTACTTGGAGGCTTTGTGTCTGTTAAATATGTTATTGACGTGATCATATGGATTTTTACATCCTACCTGTCATCCCACAACTACACTTATACTAAATACTTAATCATTATCATCTCTTAGCATTGCTATAATTACCATCACAGAAAATATAAACCCTCATCCCCCACAGACTCATGTGTTCATATTGCCAGGGCTCAGTCCAGTAGCCTCTAATTCTGTTTTCTGTTGCCCTTCTGTTCTCAAAAGTCCATCCAATGACCATCCTTTGAACTTCTTTTCCTTCCTTTGTATCCAATAAAACTGTGTGCAGAGACTAAAATTCAACCAAAATTTCTGTCCCTTTTTCTCCTCCCACACCAGGTAAATATGCCATGAGAGATTTGATCCATCGGTTACCAGGCAGTAGTAGCAGCAGCAACAATAACGCCACCAGCAGTGGGAACTCTGGGACCACAGGCCCTCCCAGCAAGGCCATGTCAGACGATACGGTAACTGCCATCTGCTGCGCACTGCATGAAGTCATCACCAAAAACATGGAGAATGCAAAAGCTCTACGCGATGCTGGTGGTATCGAAAAACTCATCGGCATTGCCCGCAGCAAAGGAGACAAGTGAGTAAGCTTAAAGCAGGAACTAGGTTCATTTTATCTGTAGTAGTAAAATAAGTATTAAATATTTGTAACTTTGCAATGTTAACCCCAGATCCCACATTTTCCTCTTAGTTTGAGGACATATATTACTGAAAGGTAAATTATATCATATACCGTATCTACTTATTTGATCACTGTGTGGAAGGTGCATGCTGTTTACACTGACTGAAATACTGAAAGTCACAATGTCACTCTTTGTATATCTGCATCATCAAATGAAATGGGGAAAATTCTGGTTGTTTTGTGCATCATTTTTAGACCAGTTTCTCCAAAGGGCAGCATGGCAGACTTGTAATATGAAAAATATGAACTGTTAAATTAGTTATTTGTGATACTTACCAAGGTTCTTTTGGCAGAAGATTTAATTTGTAGAATGAATTTCTACAAATCTGCTGCTTTAGTGCCACGCAATCAAACTAGCTTCCCATTATGCTCTGTAAAAAAGCAACCTTTAGTGATGGATGATGTTTTTTGCAGATAGCACACTGGCTCAGGGCTTAGACACTGACAAAACATGTTTTGTTTTTTGTTTTTGTTTTTTTCTCCTCAAGCACAAGACAGAAAAAATAAAAACAACATGTCAAAGCTTGGTTCTGAATTTTTCAAGTTGGATTTTGTTTGAAAAGAAATAAACATCTTCCACAAATACTGCCATTAATACTAAAAGTTTGGGTAGGTCCCTTAATCGAAAATGCCTCACAGCACTGGGAGTGCCTGTATTCTTTACGTGGGTTATCCCAGTGAGAATAAAAACTGTTACACTTGCAGTGTTTTTGGCATTCTACTGAACTACTAAAGCACCACAGAGTTCATGTTTCTACTTAACATCTCCTTGAAATGCAATTGCATGAGTCCCAGGTTGGGTTCAGCAGAAATCCTCAAAGGATGCTATTAAAAGTCTGAGATTAATGATACATTATGACAGTTTATGAAACATTATTCTATATTTATTTTTAAACACAAAGCAGATACACCTGTTGTAGAAGAGGTTATTAGCTTTTGATATTTGCCTCAGTAAAAGAATGATGTTTTATCACCCAAATTAAGCAAATAGAATTAATAAGAAAGCTTCCTACTGACATGCAGCCCTTAATAACCAGGAACTTGAGTCCTAAAATGTATTGTAAAGGCCATGAACAAAGTAAAATCAATTTTATTAATTAATATTATTAAATTGATTATTGCTGTATAGTGTGATACCTGTCACAGCACCATTCAGCCCACCTCATACTGTCAGTAGTGGCCAGTGCCTCAATATGGCCACGCATCCATCATTCATAACTGCATCTGCCTTCCCTGTGACCATTCATCCGCAAAAGACAGCTGGAGAACAACAAGGAAGATGCAGCCGAAATATAACTCCTGTCGCCATGGGAGACCGAGCAGGGTGTTCTGCCCAGCTGCTATGGCAACCAGCAGGTCAGGGGTTGCCATGACACCCAGAGTGTTATCAGACGGAGGTCAAACGTTGATTTATTGTTATGGAGAGACACTCAGTCTATTTAGGGAACTGTGCTCAAGGGCACCATTAAAGAGAGAGATGAGGTGCTGAAAGGAACCTCCATAAACGCAAATTTCACAGTGAGTGTAGTTATCAGCTAATAGCCCACCCATCTTCATTTACTTAGGATAGGTACACAGAGGATAAATGCTTATTAGCAGCAACACCATGCTACATTCACACAATTACACACTTTTAGATTGGGAAAAGGCCTCTTACAGTGCAGCTATACAGTATATAACCACTGTTCATCAACTGAAACAAGAGCTGAGAATACAATTATTGTTTTTTTATTATTTCAAACAGAATAGCCTACAGCTTTGAAAGAGTAAATTCCAAAAGCACTTGTCATATAAACAGCGAAATAATTTGACAGTCACAGAAATTCATTTTCCAAAGATTTGTATGTTTCACCCTCGGTGTAATTTATTGCTACAGTCAAAGACAGCGACTTTTTAACAGCAGAAAAAGCAAAGGTGGAATGAGTAACTCAGGTCTTAATGGCTCAGTTCTATTAAGTGTCCCAGTAAGCCATGACAGTGAATAAACATGCACAAAGGCAGAACACAGCCAGCAATAATCACACCTGTGCTTTTCCTTCTAAGACATGTCAAAATGTCTGCTGTGAAAAAGGTCTGTAAACATAATCTGACAAGGATCAAATCCATTTGATGATGCTTTTTAAAGTAATGACACTACCAGTATCCATTAAGATCGTTTTGCAATATAAAAAAACACTGACTTGACTCACTATTTAAATATTTTTGACAGGTGACAGTGAACATTGTATTTGTAGTGGTTGAGTGCAGTAGTTGCGTGTGTCAATCTTCCAAATTCTTTCTAATCTTTTCACTGGGAGATAATTAATATGAGAGTGAAGCCTGTTATCATGAGGATTTTTCGTTATGAACAAATGGAAAATTTGCTTCTATCTCTGCCTCCCTCTGTAGCTGTTAGAAGGGCAGGAATTACCGACTGACTCCTATTACAGTCATTTTTCAGCCAGGATGGAAACATTAGCATGGCAGCGTGGGTCATTTGAAACTCATCTGAAAACTCTCCGTGTTTCTGCAAGGAAAATCATTCTCTGTTGAAGAGTGCAATGGTCACCTCAGTTTTAAAGCCATCACAAGTGCTACTGGTCTGCACACGTCTTGTCTAGCTGGTAAAGACAGGGGACAGAATAACAGAGAAACATTATCTCAAGGAATGGGGTCCAGGAGAAATAACTCTCGCTTTTTTACTATCTCGCTTCAGACACTCAGCTAAGGTGGTAAAGGCAGCCTCTCAAGTCCTCAGCAGTATGTGGCAGTACAGAGACCTGCGCTCCCTCTACAAGAAGGTAGGTGTATTACAAACCGTGTTCTGGTACTTTTGAAGATGATTTCAATTCATGCTGCAGCCGTTGTGCTCTGTTTACAGATCATATTTTCTTGTCACTCTCTGCTGCATGCGGTACTATTTGGTGCATAAGAAATTATTTTTGCATGCCGTACACCACTCCCTCAAAGTTTTCAAGGATTTTTAACTTTACTGCCTATTGCCTTACATACACAGTAACTCCACAGTCAGCACGATACGTACTAATGTTGTGTATGATCAATTATGGCTGCTGGATGAAAATATAAGCCCTAGATTTAGTATCTCTCTGCAAGGACATGTTCTCTATGTGATAGGTCGACTATATTCATGCTGCATAATTGATTAATCACAATTTAGTTTGTTGTGGAACTGATTTTACTCTGTTAAGCCATCCTGTAAATATTTAATCAAAAGCTGTGATGATAATTTTACATAAGCTAAAACATTATTTTAGAGCAGCATAGTTAACCCCGTATTGGCATTCATATACCTATCATAAATATCATATCTTGCCAGAAGCATACTTTTATCCAAAAATTGATACCATGTATTAATTCATTAGCGTTTTGCAAATCTACTCTTATAAGGGATTTGATGTAGTGTGAATAAATTGTAAAAGCTGTGGGGGAAAAAACTGAAGAAGGAAGAAAAGTAACAAGCTCTGGTTTAAAAGAAAAAAATAAGAAAGAGTCAGACATCTAATTAGGTGGCTGCAGCACTTGTATTAATTGTATTAGGTTTCTGAAACGGCATCTTCGTAATTAAAAAAAGTAATTTCTATCTTTGGCAAATTGGCCTTGAAATATCTGTGGACGCACTGTGTTAGGACGAGGGCATTTCACTTTCACTGAAGCAGGTGGTGAGGATGATTCTCTGTTTAAACAGTCTAATGAAGCAATTAAAAAACAAACTTGATACACATACATCCTGCTTCTTTTTTTTATAAATTTGGACAGCTGAATATTTTCATCTATGTTTATGGATAACTAGATGAAGCCTCACTGGAAGACTTGTGATTTTTCTGCTGGTCAATCTTTGCTGTTGCCTTCCACATTCAGTGTGAAACAAGAGGTTGAGGTGGGGAAAAAGGGGGACCGCTTGTCCCAGTCACCACCACTGTGGGCCCCTGGGGAGCTGACTGCTGATGATGTATAGTTAAGGTTAACAAGAATAGTTATATTAATTATTAATAAACTTTGCTGTTTTAGGTGACTGCTCAGCTTAGCTCATTGCATCCTGTGTACAGACAGACAGTGTCAATGCTTCCCAAAGGCCACCCCTATTAGAAGCAGGTTTCGTAGTTATTGATAATGATTTGATAATTATGGTTAATAGGTGATTGAGATGTACTTCATGTAAAGTTTGACGCTGCATGGTATTTGAAACAAGCAGTAGCTTCATAAACAAGGTGCTGGTTCAATTCACTGAGCCTTCAGGAGCTTGACATTGTATGAGCACTTGTGTTGCTTACAAATAAGGAAGCATAAAATGACTGGCAGAGAATTAAATGACCAAGGTAGATTTCTTTCCAAACAACCTTAAGATTAGTCAGCAGATACTGGTCTTGGGGACTGTCCACTGTAATCTGTGTTAGTACACTATGTAGATGTGTCTTCATAAATGTTCACGAGTGCATATGTTTGTGTAACTAAGTGCTTTTGTGTATATGGGTCTTGCAGCTCTGTAGATATCTATGTGTGCGTGCATGTGTGTGTGTGTGTGTAGGTGTGTGTGTGTGTGTGTGAGAGTGTATGTGCTTTCGCCTTGAGGTTAGTCATAACCACATCCAAACAAAAGAATAATGGGGTTCTGCTGGGCACCATCACAGCTGAGCAACAGTGTTTACAGAGGCAGGAGGATCAATAACTTTGCGTTAGCCTCTAGCCTATTGTTTAGTTTTTTTCAGTGTACAGACACAATCACACACACACACACACACTCATTCACTTACACACAGCATTGATGTTAATGGTTATTTAGCACATCATGAGGACTGAGTGGTGTTAATGCTGCTTGCCAGGAAGCTGTGTCCCTCATTAATACAGTGGCTCATAAAAAATGGCACAAACAAACAAAAACTTTTTAAAAAACCATATAGGGTCTGGGGAAATGATGACTGTTATTTGTGTTGTTCTCAAGAGGACGCGCACTTTTGTTTGTGGCAAACACACCAACACAAGTAAACACCAGCTTTCTGTTTCTATAGTTTGTTTGTTTGTTTCTTTTCAAATGACAAATTCGTGCACAAACTTGCAACTTGATTAAAAGTAATAACAGATGTTCTGTTCCTTTCACTCGTCTGTAGCGAGTGTGGTTGAGTGAATATCTGCCACCAAGGTTATCTGCCATTCAGAGCAGTAAAACTTTAGAGGCGTAATCATCGAGTTTCAGTACACTTTTAGAAAATTTCAATCACACATTCCAAGAAGGTGTCCTTGGCTTTGACAGTATCTTTTTCATCTTTGAATGTCGAAAAAACAGAAGAATGAAGCTGAGTTGAGCTGTATGGTTTTATGCGCCATTGTGTGTGCCACGTGTAGGCACATTACCAGGAGCACATATATATATTCTAATGTGTTACAATGCACCAACCTTGCAACAGCATACTTTTATGATGCCTGTGATGTAGAAGTATTATATTTCAGCACAATGCAAAGCATTGTGAAGTCCTTCTCATTTGTTCTGTCTTATCGACTAATATTTCTACTGAGTGCCATCAGCTTTGAATGTGGAATCTTCATTGAAAGGCGTTTAACAGATCATCAAGAGAGATTATTTAAGCATTTCAACATCATTCGCTTCTAAAAGTCATTTTTCTCTGATGATAAACTGTGATGGCACTTGAATTTTAAGTACCTGGACGGCAGTTTTCAAAGATGTTGTCAGACTTTCAAAAGAACTGAAACAATAGCAAGATATTGCCATTTAAAGTAGTGAACATAGAGTGCATTCAGAAAGTATTCAGACCAATTAAAATCGTCTTTTTCCATCTTACGCTATGTACACTCTGCACCCCACACTGACAAAGCAAAAACAGGATTTTTAGAAATGTTTGCAAATGTAATAAAAATACATAATAATAAAAAGGAAATATATGAATATCACATTGACAGTATACAGACCCTTTGCTTGAAATTAGATTGACACTTTCATTGGAGTTCACCAATGCTAAATTCAATTGATTGGACATGATTTGGAAAGGCATACACCTGTCTATATAAAGTCTCACAGCTGACAATACAAATTAAAGGAAAAAACAAGCAATGGGAGTGGAGAAAGTACCCGCAGAGCTCAGACAGGATTGTGTCAAGGCACATATCTGGGGAAGGCTACAAAAAAATTCTGCTGTGTTGAAGGTTCCCCAGGTGTATAGTGGCCTCTATAATTGGAAGAAATAACAAACAACTAGGACTCTTCCAAGACCTGGCCAAACTAAGCACTCTGTAAAGAAGGTAAAAGAGGTGACCAAGAACCTGATGGTCCTTTGGCTGAGCTCCAGAGATCCTGTGTCAAGCTTCCAGAAGGACAACCATCACTGTAACACTCCACCTATTTTGGCTTTGTGAAGGAGTGGCCAGACTAGGAATGGGTACCGAGCTCCTGTACTAAACAAATTTTGAAATACCGGAGGATCGATAAGCTCTGTTAACGGTACTTTAGAACGTAGGAAGAACGTTGTGTTGCACATTCTATCTAATCACTATAAGACACGTGTCTGATGTGTGCGTGTCTATGATGCACTTTCGCTTTACACATACAAAACGGAGATGTTGATTTCTGAGGAGGGAGCAGCTCTGTGCAGCAACACACAGAAATAAACGTTTAAAACTACGATTAAACTTCAGCTGATGCAGAAAAATGCCTTTTGCTATAAGAGGAACAAGTGGTTTGCATGTCAGTAAAAGTTCATCATGTACAGACGGAGAAACGTTTGACTGCTGAACTCGTAGCTCATCCCTCACTCAACAAGTGTGTTGTTTGTTAACTAAACTATACGAACATAGACAATGATTAAAAGTGAATGTTCTCCAGCTGTTTGTTAAACTGTCTGTGTTCTGAAATTCAGAGCATCACCTGAACTTTCATTCATCATTTTAGTTTCACTTCCAGAGCATAGAGCAGCAGGATTTAGTGATTTTGGGGCTGCAGACAAACTCTGACTTTATGTTCACTGTTTCTTTGACTGAATGTTGGTGTTAGTGGCAGAAGAAGTACTTTAACTGTTTTATTCACTATACTTCTATCACACAGTAACAATACTGTCAAAGTCCTGCATTTATTTTATACTCAAAAGTGAGAAGTGGAACAGGTTTTATCAGCACAATACTGAATCAATCTGTTCAAGGTGGAGCTTTTAGTTCTGATATAATGTTAGACAGTTTAATGAAAATCATTGCATAATATTTTATTTTGTGAGTAAAACCTTTGAAACTGTCCACAGTGCTCTAATCATCCCATCAACATTACTGTCTACATACATTTTAATTTAAATACAGTACAAATGAGAAAATAAAGCAATCTTTATTCTGATCTTTTTTGTTATGTTTTGTTTTTACTCTTTAAAAACAAAACAGACAAACAAAAACAATCAAAAAGTACAGATAAGAATACTGTTAAAGTACCGGATCGATAAGCAGTATCGGTAGTAGTACCGTTAAAATTTTAACAATACCCATCCCTAGGCCAGACAGAAACCTCTCCTCAGTGAAATACATGTAAAAGACCACTTGGAATTAGCAAAAAAGGAACCTAAAGGACTCTCAAACTGCAAGGAATAAGATTGTCTGGTCTGATGAAAGAATAATTGAACTATTTAGCCTGTTTGATCATGACCGCTCATCACCTGCCCATTATCATCCTAAGCATGGTGGTGGCAGCATCATGCTGCTTCGGTGTTTTTCACCAGGATGGACAAGGAAACTGGTCAGGGTGGAGGGAATATTGAAAGGAGCGATGTATACCGATATCCTTAATGAAAACCTGCTCCAGATCTCAGACTGAGCCAAAGGTTTACCTTCCAACAGGACAATGACCCTAAGCACACACAGTGGCTTAGGGACAACGCCATAAAAGTCCTTGAATGGCTCAGCCAGAGCTCTAACTTGAACCTAATCGAATATCTCTGGAGAGAGCTGAGAATGACTATCCAGAAGGGCCCCATCCAACCTTACAGAGCTTTAAAGGATCTTCAAAGAAGAATGGCAGAAAATTGCTAAATCCAGGTGTGCAAAGTCTCCAGGTTATAATCTCTGCCAAAGATGCTTCAACTAAGCACAGCCAAGAGGGTCTGAATGCTTTTGTTGGTGTGATATTTCAGAATTCTTTTTTCATTTTCATTTCATTTGATTTAATAGATTTATTTTTGGTTGTCATTACGGAGTATTGAGTGTAGATTGATGAGGGGAAGAAATGAATTTAATCAAATTTAGAATAAGAGGGTCTGAACGCTTTCTGAAGGTACTAAATATGAGGGAACATCTTTTAAGGAGTTGAATTAAAAACTACTGAAAATATTTCCTACCCATTTTATTTTAGTTCTTTTAAAGGAAAAACAAAAGGTATTTGACTCGGTATCTAACCCAATAACTTCCTTGCATGATTATTTTGCCATGGAATCTGACTGTTGCTACAGTCACTTCAGGACTGGCTGCCCCATCATCCTGACAACTGTGTCGCTCTCTTCATCCGTCATCCTCTCATCCCCCCATATTACATAGAGCAGTATCCCCATGTGGCCCATTGGAGCCTCATCTGCTTCACACTTCTCTAATCATTGCCAGTGGATAGCATTACAGTCGACTGGATGGCATAACACGCCAGTGATGAGACCTGAAGGACGCTGGCTTTACATGGCAGCCGGACCCAACAAATGTTGCTTCAGTATATATTATATATATTTTTCCCCAACCATGTTTGCCTCACTGGGCTTTTTTTCTTTTTTTGTCTGACTTTAAATAGATTAAATAAAGACAAAAAGAGACAGTTTTCTTAGGATTGATGCTGCATATAACAAAATGGATTTTGCATCTGTCTCATTTTAGTCTACATGTAAACATAATTTTTTTATTTTCATCATCAATAAACGTAAACAAGATATCATTTGCAGTTTGTCCTATTGTAACATGCCCAGTTTCATAGTAACTCATCCACCTCTGTGAGTGATTAATATATTGTAATGCAAATTAAATATTGCTACTATCAGGACAACTTTGATTAAATGCACCACAACCAGTCTGAATTCTCTAAACTGCACTTCATTACTTAGTTGCTACTATATGCAGTCTCTAAAAATTACTTTTAAAGAGTTACCTTACTATTTACTTCCTAAATTGCATGGTTAGTGACAAAGCAGCCTAATTTTATAACTGTGGAAATTGTTGCGTTGGAGAATTCACACTTTGACTTTATCACCAGAGTCCAGAGCTCAAAATAAGTGACTTTACTGCTAGTATCCTTGCATGACATATTAGGTCATGGGTGTTAGGTGCTGCAAAAATCCTGTTAGCCTCCAATCCAAACATGGATTAGCATACAATTTAGACGCGAGTGGAGTAGGGTGTCCCTGCGAAGTGTTTGTGAGCAAAAGCAAAGGGGAAAAAAGGCACAGCGGCATAAGAGAAGAAAGAAAGAGTGAAGTGAGGAAAGAAGGTGAGGTGAATTTATGAAAGTTTTGTAGTTCAAAAATAAGCATGCTTGAGTTTGTGTGTTTGTAGTTTTGAGAAGTGCAGGGTCAATAATGAGTCAGTTTGAGCTGTGTTGGCAAAGAGTTGTTTGCTTTGAAGTCTTGAAGTAATGAGAGCATTTTGAAACACACTTTCCAACTGTGGAAGTTATGGGTGTGGGTACACATGTATGTTTGTTTCTGTGTGAGGGTGTGTCTTTGAAAATGTGTGTTTTTGTCAAACTGCGGTAAGAAGAGTTAATCACTTCCTACAGCAGTGCCATGGGAGCAGTCTAGGCTGGGAGAGAGGGAGAAAGAAAAGAGAATTGCAACAGAACGGGGGGCAGGGCTGCCCAACAGTTTTTGAGCATACTAAAATGAAACTTTGCAAGCCCATGAATAAACAGTAACTTTGTATGAAAATAGCATCTGAGATGACTTGAGAGATCTGTGATGCAGCAGTCATTAATAAACCAAAGCCAAAATCTGTTTGTACCAACACTAGCACTGACTTTAGGATAAATCATGTATAACAGTCTCTAGAGTGCAGTAAAACTCTACTTTTACCGAGTTTATTTGGATTACTTGACA
>OMNN01028848.1:0-19952 GCA_900302755.1 Chromis chromis
TGTATGTTGTGTAGTATTTACTCACCTCACCATTCAGGAAACAGTAGAGCAGGGCCACAACGAATCCCTTCAAAGCATAAAGATATTATACAAAACTGTCTTAATAAATCTTTTTCAGTCTTTACCTTTAGAGATGTGTTTTGTTTTTTACCTGGAAAGATCCCAGACCGAGCTCTATGAAGATTCGGGCCTCTGCTCCCGTGTGTTCTGGCAGGAAGGCAAACACCATGTAGTGCATCCCAAACAGAGGGATGAGCAGCAGGGTGGATTTGGCCAATCTCCTGCACACACATGAACAGACACAGGGTGACTACTTGTATATGTGCTGTGCTCTGTATGTATATATGATTTATTGCGCCTCACTTGAAGTGACTGGTATCGTTGCCACCAACACCAGGAGTTTTCAGCTTCTGGACCAGAATACGGATCATGTTGATGAAGATGATGAAGTTCACCTACATAAAACAAATGAGAAGTTGTCGGACATCTTGTCATTCTGCAGATGGGGTAATTTTTGTTCCATCAATACTTCACTTCGTAAAGAAAGAATTTACAGATTTTTAGGGGTGCACATGCTAACCTTCTACCTGTGAGGCAGCTGCACGACCATGAAAGCTGAGGTTTTCATCGTTTTCCTCCTTTCATATTGTTGTACGAATGTTTAATATTTTTCAGAATGGGAGGCTGAAAGTTAGTTTTGCACTTGAAACTCTGTGTTGTTGTTCTATTGTAGCCCATACATTAAAATGCTTCCAGTTCTTCAAATAATATATCGGTGTGTAGTTCTCAAGATTTAGATGTAGCTGATGGTCATATTAAATCCCTGTAATGTTTATCCATCCATCCATCCATCCATCCATCCATCCATCCATCCATCCATCCATCCATTCCATTCTTCTGCTTATCCAGGGTCGGGTCGCGGAGGCAGCAGACGAAGCAGGTCGTTCCAGAAGTCCCACCCCCCCAGCAACGCTTTCCAGCTTTTCCTTGGGGATCATGAGGCGTTCCCAGGCCAGATGAGATACATAATCCCTCCAGCGGGTTCTGGGTCTACCCTGGGGTCGCCTTCAGGGGGACGTGCTCGGAAAACCTCCAAAGGAAGTCTCCCCAGAGGCATCCGGATCAGATGTCCAAACCACCTCAACTGGCTCCTTTCAACGCGAAGGAGAAGCGGCTCTACTCCGAGCTCCCTCCGGATGTCTGAGCTTCTCACCCTATCTCTAAGGCTGAGCCCAGCCACCCTTTATGGGCTGGGCTGGGTGGTAGAGCGTGTTGTCCACTGATTGCAAGGTTGGCGGTTCGATCCCCGGCCCCTCTGCAGGTCGAAGTGTCCTTGGGCAAGACACTGAACCCTTGCTCCTAATGGCAAGCAGACACCTTGCATAGAAGGCTGTCACCATTGGTGAGTGAATGTGTGCGTGAATGGGTGAATGCGAAACACATTGTAAAGCGCGTTGAGTACCACTAAGGTAGAAAGGCCCTATATAAATGCAGACCATTTACCATTTACCCTGCGGAAGAAGCTCATTTCGGCCGCTTGTACCCGTGATCTTGTTCTTTCAGTCACTACCCAGAGCTTATGACCATAGGTGAGGGTTGGAACATAGATGGACTGGTAAATCTTCACCACGACGGTCCGGTACAACACCTGCATTCCTGCTGACGCCGCAGCAAGCCGCCTGTCCATCTCACGCTCCATTTTCTCCTCACTCATGAACAAGATCCTGAGATACTTAAACTCCTTGGGGAAGCAATGTAATGTTTAGTCTTTGCAAATCAAAGATGTAGGCATAGCAACCACACAAACTGTCTGCTCACAACATCTACACACCACGATCACGACCTGGGACGACCACGAGTAAAAACTGAATCTATCTCATGTTCAGCAGAAAATTTCCCACATGTGACACAACAGCTGTATTGTTGGTTGGTGAGGTGAGTAACCAGCGAGGAGAAAACACCAACTATGAGTAAGAGAAGTGATATAAATGCGTGGAAAGTGAAAGAGAGGAGAGTAGAGGATAGGTGTTCAGTGCATTATGGGAAGTTGCCCAGCAGTCTAGACCTATAGCAGCAGAAGTAAGGGATGGTTTAGGGTCACCTGTCTTGTAATTATAATCTTCATGAAAACGTAAAGTTTAAAGCCTAATCTTAGGAGCAGAGGAGCTGTCTGTCTCGTGAAACCACACTGGGAGCTGATTCCACAGCAGATGAGCCTGAAAGCTGAAGGTTCTGCCTCCCAGGCTGCTTTTGGAAACGTTAGGAAAAGCACAAGTAACCCTGCCGAGAGGGGGTTCAGGGCGACGAGCCACTCTTGGCTTGGTACACATGTATGAGTGTGTGTGTGTACATGTGTGTTTGTGTGGGCAAAGAATGCCGATTCGGGTTTTGAATCAGGGATTTACTGCAGACGGCATGAGCGCCCATGTGGTATGCACTAAGCTATCTGGTTACCCACCAACTATCATGTAAAGGTTCTATATGGCAAAAATTCATTTGTATTATGTTTTGTGGTTGTTATAAACTTGGAGGTGTAAAATAAAAGCTGTTAAGATATGAAGACATCTTAACAGCCCTAACCCTAATCCAACCCTAGCCCTAACCCTTTCTGCCATTCCTCAAGAACTAGCTAGCCACCCAGCTTCACAAAGTAGTAAGAATTCAACCAAGTGCTATGTAACGCCTAACTAACCAATAGCTGCCCTGCTCAGACTATGCAGACCGTATGTTCTTCCTGAAGGAGATGGAAACAGCAGCTGCTCATTGGTTTTCATAGCAAAACAGCCCATGTAGAACAGCCCTAAAACCAGGGGTTATGCGCTAACAGTGAAATTAACCATCCTTGCAAAGCTGACTAAGAAATCCTCAACCCAATGACACACTTGCCCAAACCAACTGGGGAGGAAAACAAAGAAAAAATAAACATGAATTTAAACTTCAAACCAGGAGGGTAATGGCAGCTATAATCAGCCTCTCAGTGAGACCTAAACAACTTAACAACCCAACTAAACACACCATCAGGGGAACAATCAAGTACACCAATTAGTCATCTCTGTTAATGTGTGCGTTGGCCAGGTTTCAGTGTAGAAAGTCAGTCAGCTTTCCTTAAACTTCTTTCTGTTGCCCCTTTTGCGAACACAAGATAAAAGAGTGCAATAGTTGCTGCAGTGTCAAAATGCCGGACTGATCCAAGATTGAAGACTCTTATAATGCCTCAATGTTTCCCTCTAACTGCTCTGTACTCACCAGTAGCGATGCAGTTATTGGAGCTTTTATGATCCACCAAACGAAGGCCACATCTGTGTCATCCCAGCACCTGAGATGCACAACAGGCAGTAATGAAATAAACAAGACCCGGTCCCAGGACGACAATATTGAACATCTCATCACGAAACACACGGCGACTCAGTGCCCACAGCCAGAGCATCAGGTAAGAAACAGAAGAAAAGCCTTCCTGCTAGATCGAAATTTGACATTAGCATTATGTTAAAACAGTCACCGGTCATCATAATTCATCAACACGTTCAAGATAAAAGGCTTTGCTAATTTTCTAATTAGGTAAATTGAGACATTAGGTGAGTATATCTTCGTGCCACACATGGATATGAGTAAGAAGCATTTTAAATCTCTAAAGAGGAGCTCAGAAAATATATAGGAAATTTATAAAATGCTCCTCCTAACATTAATTAACCCCCCCAAAACTAATCTCTGTGTATCTGACTTACATATTTATGTCTTTTTTTAATGAAAGTAATCCTGCTGTGCCAAATGACAAGCTGTTGGAGTAATTCATCCATACATCCAATGGCTTTGTATGGAATTATACGTGGTTGCCTACAGGTTATTGTGAATTCATCCTACTAGATACTCTGCGGACTGTGATTGTTACTGTCTGAGGAGCTCTCTTAATAGGACACTATGACCCCACCAGTGATCAAATTAGGAAAGGCAATGTGTTTTATTGAACATTTTGAATTACTAATGACTTCTTAGAATGTATTTCACTTGGCAAAGTTATCCAGAACCACAGGCTCAGAGCCGGCTGGCCCATTAGGCAATATAGGCAAATGCTAAGGGCGCCGTGGCCTCCAGGGGGCGCCGCAAAATCGGGAAAAATTTCTCCTTCAATATAATTATATTAAAACTAGTTATTACTATCAACTCTTAAAATGGAAAAGCTCATTGATTCAAATGTAAAGCAATGCCCAGTTAATATTACTACAAAACAATGCTATTGGATTTCTTTTGTAAGCGTATGTAAATCACCGGTGGAGGGGGTCACCATATAAAATCTCGCCTAGGGCGCCACATTGGGTAGGGCCGTTTCTGCACAGGCTATATGTTTGACACCCCTGATCTACAGTGTTAATTAGTGACGTGGAAAGGTGCTAGTAGGTGGATTTTGTTACCTATGTGCAGGGCCAGGGCAGCTATTCCCACTGTTTCCTGTCTTTATAGTAATCTAAGCAAATCAGCAGCTGGCTCTAACTTTGTATTTACTGTCACACTATGAGAGTGTCGTTGCTCTTCTCATACAACTCTTTGCAAAAACAAAACTTCAGGGGATAAGAAATTTGGTGTCACTTATTCCAATTAGCAGCCAATTTACTATGAGAAATATCCATCTGGACGTCTGCACAATGGTGCCAAAAACAGCATTTTTCCACTGATGGATTTATTCTTAACACTTTCCTTCTGTTTTGCCTGTGTAAAACATCATTTATTAAAGAAGGACAAACACAATTTCACAGTTTAGCACTCAAAACGAGATGCAAATTCTTTAAATATCCCCAGTTGTGTTTTTGATGGTACCATAAAGATGTTGTATCGCAGACTATATGCTCAGTACTGTAGTGGTTGGATGCATAAATTCTGTTTTCACATTTTATTTGACATTTTCTCTGATTTCCTTCAGCAGCAGCTCACCCTGTGTTATCGTAGAAGTTTCGAGTGAGAATCCAGGCTGTTATGATTGTAGTTGGGAGACCTGCAAGGCACAAACAGTGTGACCTGATGATTAGGAACGAGTCAAAGAGCTGCTCTAACAAGGGACAGAAAAGGGAGGAAAGAGAGAAAATGAAGGGAAACAGAGACAGGTGAAAGAGGACGGGGGCACCCACCCCAGCCGATGAGTATGTACCACCAGAAGTACTTTTTCTGGAAGACAAAGGTGAGAGCAAGCAACGTCTGCAGGTACATGCCCTCCACCAGCAGCCAGAAGTAGTTTGCCAGAATACTGAACTGGAAGAAGGCCACAGCTGATTTACAGGATGTCTGGGGATGAAACAAACAAAGAAAAGCCACAAGCATCAAGATAACAGGCCAGGCTGAAATCTTTTCCTTGTCACACACACCTAAAGCTGTCGGTGTTAGCTATAATCACACCAATTAAAATTAAGGTTGCGGCCCATCCACCTTAGTTACTGCCTGTCCAGCTTTCTGGAAAGGTACAAATGCAGTGGTAGATTTACTACTTAATATTCACAGGCTGCTTCTGAAACCCTCATTTACTATTAGTGCACAACATTTACTGTCTGCCATTTTATTTGAGAGTCTAATCTGCAGCTCCAAAGCTGAAGTCGCACTACTGGGCTAAATTAAGGTTATAGATTAAATCATGAATATGTTACACTTGTCTTAATGGACATCTATTTTTTTTTTTATTCTTCAGAGTCTACAAGTGTGGAAGTTCATTAAGACAATCAGAACAGTCAAATTTATTGTATGTGTTCACATGTTTGGCCAGTAAAGCTTATTCTGATAGAATATAAACTAAAGATCAATACAGTCACTAGAGTTAAAACGTGGTGACCCAACATTAGTGACACCAGTTCAGTATTAAACAAAATGTAAAATAAGGTCACAATTTCACCTTCAGTTCCTGAGTTGAATGATGCGTTGAATAATGGATGGAAAAGTGTTTTTGCAGAATGTTATGATGTCACAGTGAAGCTGACCTTTGACCTTTTGAGTATAAAATGCCAACACTGTAAAATGAAACATAAAATTTTTGTGAGCCCACAG
This sequence comes from Chromis chromis, assembly GCA_900302755.1. Lineage (NCBI taxonomy): Eukaryota > Metazoa > Chordata > Actinopteri > Pomacentridae > Chromis > Chromis chromis. Next base: position 6,025 of record OMNN01028848.1, read on the forward strand.
TGACCTTTGACATCCATCCATCCATTATCTATACACCGCTTAATCCTCTGTATGGTCGCGGGGAGGCTGGAGCCTATCCCAGCTGACTCAGGCGAAGGTAGGGGACACCCTGGACAGGTCGCCAGTCTATCACAGGGCTACACATAGAGACAGACAACCAAGCACACTCACATTCGCACCTATGGACAATTAAAAAAAAAAAATCAATTAACCTCAGCAAGTTTTTTGACTGTGGGAGGAAGCCGGTGAAAACCCACGCTGTAAAGGGAGAACATGCAAACTCCACATAGAAAGATCCCAGGCGTCCTAACCGGGACGTGAACCGGGGATCTAGCTGTGAGGCAACAGTGCTAACAACCGAGCCACCGTGCAGCCCTGACCTTTGACATGCTACCTCTTAATTCTAGTCAGTTTATACCTTAGTCCAAGTGAACATTTGTGCCAAATTTAAAGATATCCCCTCAAGGTGTTCATGAGATATCATGTTCACAAAAATGGGACACGTGTACGAACAACCCACTGTTGCTGGAGCTGGTAAAATCAGTACTGAAATGTAACAACAAAGACATGTAGGTAAACTTACTAAATGCTGACATTTGTAACTGTTGGCAGTTAATGAGCTTCATCTTAAAACACGTTTACAGTTTAATGCCCCGCCACTTGCAGGATTTTCATTTTGGAGCATTTTTGAGAACTTGCCGAAGTTTGTCTGTGGCTTTAGGCTGCCTCAGTGTCTTCTGTGTTCATGATGTTGAGGTCAGGGATCTGTTTTTAGACTTGGACTTGGTTTAGGACTTGTCTCCATCCTCCTCCAGTTTCATTTGGCTATGTTTACATGTATCTGGGTACATCTGTACACTGCCTGTCTACATTGCAGCCTAGTTGTGAGCAGATGTCTCATTTGATGGTATTTATCAATGTCAGTCCATGATGGATTTAAACAGTTTGTAGGTTTGTAGATACGAGTTAGTTTGAATGCACCATACACCTCTTCCCACCAACATTCTAAATGATGAGTCCTCCACCTGTACTCAGACAGTTTTTGGAGGAGTGGCTCGCTCTTGCTGTTTCTACGAACTCACATCCTCTGGCTTTAACACTTTCTGTAGTTGCATGTTGTGTTCTGAAGCCTTTTTCTGTCCTCCTCCTTTCTCCCCGAGCACTTACTACCTCACCCTCACATGTCCTGTAAATGAGTGAGGGTGATGTGCCGACACGGGTCCTTCCTGGAGGGGCTCTTACCTTCACTCCAGGCAGCCTCATTAGCAGAAAAGTAGGAAGAGGAACGCTCGTCATTAATGCTCTCACAGGCTCACCACCATTCCCAGCATTTCAGTCCCACCCCTTCCCCTCTCTATAATAATATAAGCACTTCTGAGTGTGTGTCCAGTAAACAAATGCACGTAATCCTCTCTGACTTCAAAGTCATACCTGTCGCTCCTGTTTAAAGTAAATTTGAGACATTGTGAGTTACATTTAAGTTATCCTACTGCGGGGTTTGCTGAAGTAAACAATGCAAGTCTTAAATGTAGATTAGGTGATGCACACTCACCGTAGACATGAAGCAGTGGTCCAGGTTTTCATCAGCAAAAAGGACACCGTCTTTGATGAAGACAGCACTCGCTCTCAGGATGAAGGAGAAGAACAGGTTCATGTGGATGTAGTTCCTGGTGCAGTGAAACTTCCTGAAAAGCAGAGAAAAGACTTTATCGCAAATATATTTTTCTCTAAAATAAATCTGTTTGGACAAATATTTATTCACAATTTCATTAACTGTCACTCAAAACTTGACACAATTGCTTTTTAAGAATCTGTTTTTTAGGGAAAATCTTCGGCATTACCTGAAGACAGTGAAGACAAAAATAGCTGATATAAGAGAGATCAGGGAGGTTGCGTAGCCGGCGGTGTACACCTTGGACACGTTGGAGAAATATGTTGTCTGAAATGGAAGACGGACAAAAGAGACAGGAAATAAACTAAAGTTAGCAACTTGCTGCACTTTCGTGACATGATTCAAATTAGATTTGTTGATATAAAATTGTAGAGACCTCTACATTAGCATAGTACAACGCCTAGGAGGCCTCAGGGCAAAAATTAACTGCGGCAATTTCCTGGCATCCACAGGCACTCACAAACCAACTAGAACTCTGGAGCTGAATTGTTCAGTCGGTCATGAGATTAGTTATTGTCACAGAACAACTGTTTAAGTCATTTTTAAGCAAAAATGAGCCAAATTTTCTGGTAATAACTTCTCAAGAATGAATATTTATAGTTTCTTGGTTCTCTTCATATTTTTGTCTGTTGACCAGGCAAAACAGGACATTTTAATCTCATTAGTCCTACCATCTAAAAATAACCCAAAAACATAGTTTGTGCTGAATTCCTGTTTTCATTTTCAGTGTTTCCTGTCTTTCCCTGTTTGTGTCTGTCTCTCTGTCCATGTGTAGGTTTTACCGTGCTTTTCAGTTACTTCCTGTTTTATTTTGCTTCTCCTCATGTGTCAGTTGGTTTTACTTTTCATCTTTGTTTCCCTTCCTTCCTTCTGACAGCCCTGATCTGGTTCACCTGTGTCTTGTCTCTCCATTCATATAGTCCTGCATCGTCGTTCTTCACCAGTTCGTCCTGTTTTGTCTCCTGTCTCTAACTCCCTGCCTACTTGACTCCTCTCGTTTGTTTCTGGTTCGGTATTTTAGTTTTTTTCACCTATGTTTATTCACCTTGTGTTTTCCTGCCTGTTTGCTCCTCTCTTGTTTGGCCTCCTGTTCACCTGCCTGAGTTCTTCAGTTTGCAGTTTGTGAATTTAGCTTTTCTTTAATGTTTGCTTCAGTTTGATGCCGTGGTTTTGTTTCAGAAACCTTTAAGGATTTTGATTTCACTGGATTAGTTTTTTTGTTTTGGATTCTGTATGTTTCCTGGATTCTCCAGTCGTAGTAGTTTTACTTTGATTAAAATTTCTTTTTCCACAGCCTGCCTGCCATTTGTGAGTGTCTGCACTTAGGTCCTTACTTGAACACCCCTGAACTGATACGAGGGGCAAATTTCGAGCAGATTTGTGATTGAACAGACAAGATAATATGAAGTAAAACTGGGCTGCTGTCTGCTTTGCCTGGTTGGTAATAAGAAATGCAGGATCGTGCAGTATATTGTGACTATTGAGCGTCTAAGTACATGACCTGAACCATTCAGTGAACTTGGGAAGTGTTTATGCGAGGACTCTGACTTGCTGCCTTTGGAAACTTCTTATACTGATGAACAACTTCACATTCAATGAATTCGTGCAGCTGCAGCTTATTTGTCTCTTGCACTTTATCCGACCCGAGTTATCTTTTGAGGTTTCACGTCTATTTCCATTTGACTTGCACTTCATTCCTCTAACTGCGTCTAAGAAGTGATCTGCACTTGTTCAATTAGGACAGATGGAGTTCAAAGCATTTTTCTTGATCAGACCATCTCTCTATGAACCAGCACTAAAATCATCCTTCTCAGCCTTGTCCTAAACAATTTCTGCAACCATTTGGCCAAATCGCAACACGTCCTCCATTACTAAGTAAAGGAGAGGCTCTATATTTGCTGAACACAGGCCACAATTTAGGAAAAGAGAAATGTGCAAGATTTTCTGCATTTAAACAAACAGTCACACTTTCGAAAAGCACTTTTCAATGAGTTCTCCATTCACATACAATCACACATCAATGGTGGCAGAGCCCTGCACCTGCCATGCAAGGTGCTAACCTTGCTAACCCAACGACACCTCAACACGTGGAGTGACCAGGAATCTAATTGTAAACCCTGAGATGAATAAACACAATCTGAGCCACGGCTGCCCAAATGCCAGTGCTGTTATTTTTGCAGCAGTCATGAAGGGTTCAAGTTGATGGAGAGCGCTGTCATCTGTTTTACAGCCTGCTTAAAATAACGTGTCATTTATCTTGTCTCTTCTTGACTATAAAAAAATGCTAGCCTGGTAATTAAAATCTGTTATTAGCATGCATGTGGTACGTGTGTCCCCACTGGTATTCAACAGAACAATGTGTTTTGTTTGATTTCTCAACAATGTGAGGATGCTAACATGTCTGCATCGACTTACAGCAGATGTTACAACAGCAGAGAAACTGACAAAAAAAATCCAAATGATAAGGAAGCAGGAGAGAAAACCAGTTAGAGCGAATGGAGCTACTGATGCACAGTGATTCGGGATGATGAATGAAGCTAGAAGTTCTACCTCTGGCTCTGTCACTTCATCCTCTGCAAACTCGCAGGCCTCCTCATAGGATGGGTAGAGCTTGGACCATCCTTCTTCAGTGCAGTTCCTGTAGATGTAACCTAGAAAACACATGGATGGTCTTGAGGACAGGTGGAGGGTACTGAAAATATCAAACATATCAAAAAAAAAAATGCTGTATTTGAAGAGCCAATAGAGCAGGCAATGGAACGGAGTAAAACAAGCATTTAAACTTGAAGGAGAAGTTGGGTGAACTTCAGACTGTTGTCACTGAAATGTAAACAGAGAGCCAGATTAAAGACACTTGATAGTCCCTCCTTTCTCTTTTTCCATTATGTATACAAAACCTTCCTTTAATAGATTTCCAGTGCTGGCCTCCAGTACTCTTCCAATAGCAGTTTGCAGAGTCACTTCACTTAAAAACTATCTTTCTCTCGCATGCTGATGGTATAGTCATGCAGATAGTTTGTTTTACATCCAGGTTCTGTAGCTCTGTCTCTGAGAAATTCACCATGAAGGGATGTAATTTAGTTTGTGATGCAAAAGCCTCAAATTTTTAAAGAAATAGTCCCCAATATGAATCTTAATAAACCCCAATATCAAAACTATAGAAAGACCACTTAAAACAGAAATACAAGTTAATTGTTATGATCCCCACTTCAGCCCCTGCCTGTCTCCCTCCCTTCTTTCTTTCTTTCTTTCTTTCTTTCTTTCTTTCTTTCTTTCTTTCTTTCTTTCTTTCTTTCTTTCTTTCTTTCTTTCTTTCTTTCTTTCTTTCTTTCTTTCCTTCTTTCTTTCTTTCTCTCTCCCTCTTGCTCAGCCCCTGCTTGCCCTCACTCTCTCCCTCACCATCACCCCAGCGCTGCCTGCGGCCTGATTGCTGGGATTGGAGACAGCTGCGAGGATCGGCTCACCTGTCCACAATCACCAGCTACCATAAAAGCCCGGTTCATTCAGTCACACTCTGCCAGATCATAAACTATGCAACCTATGCGTTTCCCTTCCGGTCCCCACTCTGTCCCCTGCCTGCCTTCCCCGAGCCGCTTCCACCAGACTTATTTAGTTATTTCCATCCGAGGCTTTCTTAGATTTCCCTCTCTGGTTTTGGTTTAGAGTTTTAGCTGGGGTTTGTAGTTTCGCTAGTTTTGTATGAGGTTTGATTCAGTATTTTCCCCAGAAGTTTAGTTCTTTATTCTGTATTGGTTCAGTTTTATTTCTCTATAAAATAAATCCTTTGTTGAACGTTATGTCAGTCTGTTTATTCTCTCTGTCCGCGCCTGGGTTCTCTGACCCGCCATAACATTAATAGAAAGTTGTTAGTTGAGATTTAAAGGAAACCATTTAGGTAGATTTCACACGGAAATCTAATTCTGATGTCAAGGCCGTGGGATTGCTAGCATAGTTCTGTTGCAAAAGCTGAGGTTAAGTGCAGAGACAGTATGGGCACAGAGTCGCACAAATAAATGCTGGAGACTATTGATTTCAAAACTCACTTCACTTCAAAAATCAATTAGAGGCCAGGGCAAAGAGGTTTAAATGGGAAATGTCCTTTCTTCATTCTAGCTGCAGCATTCTGTTTTCAAGTCCGAGGCTTGAGAAGGTGTTTCAATTTGTAAAGAAATGCTTGTACTAGTGTGCCGTGGAGGTATTTGACCTGCCTGGACAGAGTCGTGAACTCAACCCCATTCAGCACCTTCGGGATGAACTGGAACACCAAACCTTATTACCCAAGGTCAGTGCAGAACCTCACTAACGCTCTGGGAGCAAATCCCTGCAGCCTGGCTCAATATGTAGTGCAGAAAATAAAACTCAAAAAGTGGATATAGCAGCACATTTATCTATGAAGCCAAATGAAATCAATCAGTTGGTCAAACTCCAAGCATGTCTGAAGGACATAAAGGCCTGGATGACCTGTAACTTTCTTCATTTAAATTCGGACAAATCTGAGGTTATTGTATTTGGCCCTAAACACCTCAGAAACACTCTGTCTAACCAGATAGTAGATGGCATTGTCTTAGCCTCCAGTTCTACTGTAAAAAAAAACCTTGGAGTTATTTTTGATTTTACATATAAAACAAGTCTGTAGGACGGCATTCTTTAATCTACGTAACATTGTAAAAATCAGGAATATCTTGTCTCAGAGTGATGCTGAGAAACTAGTCCATGCATTTGTAACTTCTAGGCTGGACTATTGTAATTCCCTATTATCAGGATGTCCCAATAACTCTCTTAAAAACCTCCAGCTGATACAAAATGCCGCAGCCAGAGTTCTAACAGGAACCAGTAAAAGATATCATATTTCTCTTGTATTAGCTTCTCTTCATTGGCTATATTGTGAATTTGCACTATATAAATAAAATTGAATTGAATTAACACTTATGGACTGAGATTTGTAAAGCAGTTATATGTCTGTTTCATAGTTTATATTGTTGCAATGTGGGTTTAAAAGAAACACTAAAGAAACTATACATTTGGGGGCGCCCCAATAGCCTGACGGTTATGTCGCGTGACCCAGGTGCTAGGGCGTGGCGGCCGTCCCGGGTTCGATTCTGACCTCGGGCGTTTGCCGCATGTCCTTCCCCACTCTCTCCCGTTTCTGTCTCTGTCCGCTGTCCTATCCAATGGAGGCATAGAGGGCCAAAAATAAATCTTTAAAAAAAAAAGAAAAAAAAAGAAACTATACATTTAAACCTGTTTCACCTAAACAGACACTGTGACTGTGCTACAGTATCGCATTGATCTATAACATGCAAATTCAGTATGATGCCTCATTTATGTTCACTTGTTACCAACTGTTTGGATTCATCAGGCGTGAGCATCTGTCCTGATTATGTCTATTAGTTTTACTGGGACACAGGGACACATTTGTTGTGGTAGTAGTTTCTCAGATGTGAAATAACACCGCTCCTGCTCATACTACTGCCATGTAACTACTACATACACAACTGCTGTTACTGTAAAACCAGATAATCAGAACTGATAAGGACTCAACTGTCAAATGTGTAAAGCTAAAGTGCAGGACATCCATTTTATTCAAGCCCCTATGTCTATCAGCTCCAAGTAAATCTCTCTGAATTTTGCAGTGTAGCAGAGTTTTGAATGCATTGTCTATGATGAAATTCTTGTACTGGTACACCGGTAGCAATGTGCTTTACGTTAACCAACACTGGTTGATTTGCCAGAGCTGAAGAGGGAAGCAACTATAGTGATGGAGATGGTGTAGGCTACAGTGATTAGGAGTGATGGAAATACATAATCTGCACAGTCTGCAAGAGAACTGCAATTGTGTTTTCCAGTGAAATAATATGCCAAAGCCTACTGCCAAAGCTACACAGAAATGGTTTAAAGACAATGCAATTCAATGCAACTGAGAATTTATGGCCGGACTAGAGAAGGGCTGTTTACTACTGATCCCTGTGCAACCTGACAGAGCTTAATTAGTTATGCAAAGAAGGAAACGGGTAAAATTGCAGTGCCCAGATGTGCAAGGCTGATTAAGGCCTATCTACACAAACTAACTGTGGCTAAAGGTGTATATACAAAATACTGACTTGAAGGGAGGGAATACTTACGCAATCACTTATTATACGTTTTATTTTATTTTTTTAATTAATTGACATTATATAAATACGTTTTCAGTTTGAGTCTTTTTTTGTAAAATCTTGCAAAAAAAACCCCAAAAAACAACAAATTAAATTAAAAGCGATTTATGTAAAAACGGAGAAAACTTCCAAGATGGGTAAATACTTTGTATAGTTGATCAGTCTCTTGGCCCTGCCCCTGACTAAACCTGATTGTGGCAAACCTGTAGCATACTGGGTCTGGTGAATGACACACACATATTAGTACATTATACTTATTCAGTCAATAAAGGGCACACAAATAGAAGCAACGCTCAAGTCCATCATTCCTCCACACACTAAATGGTGAGTTAAGGTATTGCTGAACTTGAATATCTGCTTTAATTCAAAATTTAAGTCAAAAGTATGAGCTTTGAATTATGATATTTTTTCTTTTTTTATTCTCCAAAAACCTCTTGGTAAGTATTTATGAAAGTTGGCCAGGTGAAGGCTGCAAATGCTGAATTTAAATGAGCTGAATTTAGCCATGTTCTCCCACCATGGCCTGGAGTTAGAATGACGGAGCTCAATCACTGAGCCCTACGACAGTCATGACGCACACAAGGTCACCGAGTATTCGGTGTGAATCTATGTTTACAAGAGGGAGGATTCAAAGTTTACAGTGGAATAACAGCTTTCAGATTTGTGATGTGAAAATGCCTGTCCGGCTCCTCAGCACAAGAGAGGAGAGTGTGGGGGATTGAGTTGTGGGTGGATTAACCGATATACAGCCACATTAGCCTTAGTATAACGCGGTGTGTGGAGCCTGCAGGCTGGAGCCGCGGCAGATTGGCGGTTGGATCTGAATGAGGGTTGAAGGCCTAGGCTCTGGGGAGGGTGCAAAAGCTCATACCGCCATGCTTAACAAGCAGCGCCAACTCCTTCCTCATGCTCTTGGCTCTTACAGTGAACTCTTTGATTTTCCAATTCATTATTTTCTCTGCATGCAGCCTCCCGTTGGAAAGGCTCTATCAACTGCATAGCTACAGCGCTGGACTTAAGCAGAGTGTCTGTGGAGGAGGAAATCCAGAGAGGTCCAGGAACCCACTAACACTGAGTTATGAGGTCGTCAACAGCAACCTCCGCTCCTGATCCCTCCACGCAAAGTATACGCTTAACTTTCACTCACAAGCTGCTGTTTTTTCCTTGTTCTTTGCTTTGCACAGTCTTTCATTTTCTGTTGGAAATCAGTCAAGTGAATTGTTTCTACACCCAGCATCCCACATACTGTACATGCTCGCTGCTGCACCTGCCTCTCCTGTAGAAAACAATTTAACAGCACTAACTAACATAATGGAATTGTCTGCACCTCTTTAAACCATGTGATTTTGTTGTTATTTTGTCATTACAGATCAGGGATTTGTTTAAAGTCAAGCATGTTGTGCATGACTTTACATCACCCATCACCCATCCTTCATCTTCCTTTAAAACCATCTCCCAATCCTGGCCTTCAATACACAACACTCAGAGTATCATAAAGGTATAGAAATATTCGACACTCGAAACAAGTGAGGCAGAACTAATACGAAATAGCAAATAAACATGCAATTACCAGTACAGAAGAGGGTAAATAAATACATGACCATAGACAGAAAAAACCCTCGGATTTCAAAAACACAGGACAAGATGTAACCATCCTTTCAGTGCGAGCACATACCTTGGGGATATAATTGGCTTAATTCTTTCACAGACTTTCGGGTGGAGATTCTCGTTTGGAGGGTGATATAGGGGGCACATCCTCAGTAGTATACACCAGTCTCATTGGGTGTTTCGGCCATTACTACTAGACACCCTTGACTGGGGAAGGCCCTACGGGGGTGATCAATTCCCCGCAGTGTGTCCCCCAAATCACCCTCTTAGCAGGAGTCCTGCCTCCTTATCCACAGCCACTGGCTGCTTTTCTCAGCTGCCTCTGACACTGCCTTGATGGTTTGACGCAGATTCTGGCCCCTGATTCCCAGATCTCTTAGCAACCTGGTAGTAGATGTTGCCACAAACCCTCTGCACCCCACTTCCACTGGACGGACTTCAGTGCTCCAGCCGCGGTGTTGAGCTTCAGCAGCTAGGTCGGCGTAGCGCAGTCGTTTCCGCTCATACGCTTCATCTACTGAGTCCTCCCAGGGTACCGTGAGTTCGATAATATAGACCTTCTTCAGAGAAGGGGACCAGAGTACCGTGTCAGGTCTGAGGGCAGTGGTTGCGATCTCTAGGGGAAAAACAAGCTGCCGACCAACATCCACTAGCATCTTCCAGCACGAAGCTGATCATGCTGCATGGGTGTGGGGCCACTCCTGGCTACTTTCTCCCCCTCACGTATAAACCTAACCTACGAAGCCTTAAGTACTGCTGTACTGCTGATGGTAAGGAGTTGGAAGAAGTCCGCTTGGTTTCCAGGGAGGAGGCAAGGCTCTTCAGAACCTGATTATGACGCCAGGTGTAACGTCCCTGGGTGAGGCTGACTTTACACCCTGTCAGTATATGTCGGAGGGAAGCTGGTTTGGAGCAAAGGGCACATCCTGGATTATCACCGAACCACTGGTGGAGATTTCTAGGTGAGTGACCCTGTTTGCCGAGGGAAACTGCCTTGGCCCACCTTGCTACTTCCTCCTGGTGACGTATTTCATCCACTACCAATTTCTTCCGCTCTGGTGCCTTGGCTTTGTTCCAGGCTGGCTGTCTTAATGTTAGTCCAAGGCCCCCTCTTCCTTGCATATATATGCACATTCTATCTCATAGCACTTCACATAGTAAGATGATGACCTTACAAACTTTAAACAGAGAAACCCAACAAATCGAAGGTTTCCTTTGAATTCCCAAGCAGTCAGGGACAGTGGGAAGGAACAAAAAACCTCTCCTTTTTCAGGAAACGACAAACAAACAAACAAACAAACAAAAACTCAGACAGAATCTGTCTCAGGTAGCGCAGCCATCTGCCTCAACCAGTAGGAGCGAGGTTGGTGATGAGGGGGGTGAGGGAGTGGTTGGGATGGGGACAGCAGGATAGAAGATGGAGAACAGACAAACAGACTAAATATATATTGCAGAAAACCAAATATTGCAGTGTCTTGGTGTCTTGCCTTGGGTTTTTTAAAAATAAACTTTTAAATTGAACCGAGTCGGACTCTGCTGCCGCCACCTGCAGCTCACCAATGACTGGAGCCCAAAACAGCTGCTGTCATGATGCAGCAATTCCCTAGTGATGCTGAAAATAAAACTTTCGCTTTAATAAATATTCGTCAGTCAAAAAATATTGACGTCGACACATTGATTACAAATCGCAGCAGCTCTATTGGGAATCACTGCTTTAGGGTATATAGCATAATGTCTTTTCTGCCAATAATGCTGCTTGTTGTGTTCTGAAAACCACTGCCCAGTTGACTGGTGCTTTGAAAACAGCTGCACTTGCCCCATGTAACACACTCCACTCACACAAACACACACATGCGGGCATATAGGCACTGACCCTTAATGCATGAGTGCAAGAAGAGCAGAGCGGCGACAGACCTCCTCTGCTGCCGGTATACGAGTGCTGATCCTGCTCTTACACACCAAACTAAGCTCTCTCTGCTTAATACTTAACAGAAAAGCTCTTTAGCTGTCATTATGCAGCCGCCTCGCCCTGCAGCGCCTCCATCCACCGTCCTCCCATCTCTCCCTGACATCCCTCACCTCAATCAGCTCCGTGAAATAACGTACACACCAGCAGGTAGATACTGTCCTGCTGGTGGTTTACAGTGTCACACATGGGGACTGCTTCTGACTTGTCTGACCTCAGTAGGAGTGAATTATAAGGATTTCTCCCTGAAGGTTTTTTCAGTTTTACAACTTCAGCTTCTATAAAATGCAAGACGGACAAGTGGGTCATTCCATGTCAACTTAGCGAAGTTGGTTGCTTGATCATCTCAGAATCTGTTGAAACTTTGTAGGAATGATCTTTGGCATCTGAAACTGACATCTGCCCATTTTGTAGCTGAAGTTCCAACATTTTCATAATTTTTCACCCAATGGAACTTTTCAATAAAGCTCTCGTAAGTTTGAAATTGAATGAGATGCCACTTTCAGAAGCAGGAAATTGAGTCTTGATTGCCAGTATTTGCTGCACTCACCAGAAACCTCTGAACAGACTCTAGGACGTATGCTTCAAGAGATATGGACATCTGAAAGTGGCATCTCATTCAATTTCCAACTTGTCAATGATTTATTGAAAATTTCCTTGGTGTGACAAATTATGAAAATGTTGGAATTTCAGCTAAAACATTGGAAGATGTCAGTTTCAGATGCCAAAGGTCATTCCTACAAAATTTGAACAGATTCTGAGGTGGTCAAACAACTGACCTCCCCTAATCTCGCTGAGTTGACACAGACTGACCCATGCAGAATGAAGTGATTTAGATTTTTAAAAAATTCCCAATTTTCAGCTTAGATTTGGTTGTTTTTCCTGGCAAAACTGAAAATCACACGTAATTAGTTCAGTCATAAAGCTGAACATCCTGTTTCCACAGTTTCTTGCTCTGGTAAATCGATTTTTTCAAAATAAAATGTCTTTCAAATCCGCTAGTGGGTTTTGAAGTTCAGAGGGCTAAAATTATTCATATACCAAGGTGGTTATTTCCAGCTGCACATCAGTTTTTTTCCCCTGTGTTTGCTTTGACGTTTATAGCACCTCATATGTCAGCTACAGCACACAGAATGAATGTAAATATGTATATGACATAGGTATATGCACACACACAAACACACACCAACACTCTCCTGCAAAACGTACACACACCCACACACACGACTGCAACTCTTGCACAGTGTACATTGCACTTCAGCATCACAGTCTCTACCTCCTTTATTATTTGACATTATGACTTGTTTTGTTTTTGCTTTTACAATATAATGTCTTATTGTTATTGCACAGCCTTGTGGATGAGTCACTCACTGAGTGCTGAATACTTCACTGCACACACTGTATGAGCGTGTAACAAATGGCTATGTTTTTAAATATTTATGTTTAAAGGACATCATGTCAACATAAATATTCAGCATATGTAAAATGTAAAAAAAAAAAAAAAAAATGCAAGGGAGAGCAACAGGGCAAACGAATCAGCTGCACCACAGATGAAACAAACATAACAGGGTTACTTACATTGGAAGGGCAGACGGATGATTGCTGGGGGCTTTGACAGCCCAGAGGTCTGTATAAATAAGCTCAACATGCAACACGTGATAAGACAGGAATATAATTAACATGTACATATACATAAATGGCATGAATGTGTTTAAAACAAACAGAATAAACAATGTAGAGTAATAGTATTGATGTACCTTTGTCATTAGAAATGCTGATTCCAATCATTTCAACACAAAATATGGATTCAGTTATTTATTGATAGATGCCCTTATTATTGGTTGTTTTTTAAATACAAAAATTATTTATTAATACATGAATAAACCAGTGTTTGAGCTCTTCATCATTGGAGACTGGTGTTGCAATATAAATTCATTAAGAACAAACAAGACTTTACATGATACAAGTACAGATGTCTGTTATAATGACCTCACACTCATCGTCCTTAAAAGATCTGATTGTATGAAGGTTATTCAAAGTTAAGTCATTATAGTAGATACTTATACTTGTATGTGTTTTTTTTTTCAAGTGGTAGAATTCACGTAACATATGACTTGTGTCTAGGGTAATTATTTTCAGTGTCGATTCAGTTTCTTGGTTAATCAATTAGTTGTTTGGCTTATAAAATGTCATAAAAAAGTAAAAAATCTCAATCAGCGTTTCCCAAGCCCAAACTGATGTCCTTAAACTCTTGTTTCCTTGTCTTGTTTTGTCCACAACTCAAAGATATTCAGATAAAAAAAAGTATACTGAAATTGATTGATTATTAAAAGAGTTGACAATTAATTTCATAGTTGACAACTAACTCGATTATCAATTATTAATCGGCAGGGGTGGAGAATTCTGGTCCTCGAAAGTAAAAATCCAGCATGTTTTAGATGTGTCCCTCTTCCAACACACCTGATTCAAATGATCAGCTCATCATCAAGCTCTGCAGAAGCCTGATAGATCGGAAGAGCGTCGTGTAGGG
>OMNN01028850.1:0-16783 GCA_900302755.1 Chromis chromis
CTTCCGATCTCCTCTCAGGGTGTCCTATGGGGTCTGGATCCACTGCCAACGTCCTGGTGCCAGACCCCATAGGACACCCTGAGAGGTCCTCTTGTCCATGCCCAATGGGTCAGAGCATTTTGGACCACATAAGGGGGACCAACACAATATTAGGCAGGTGCCCATATGTTGTGCCTGATCGGTGTATCTTCCAAGTACTTGATGATAACTTGTTTCTTATTTACTCTGTGTGAATACAGCCTGCAGTTCAGCCGAAAAGTCTGTAAATTTCTGTCATGTGACTGTTGGTCGCAGCCAAGTTGAACATAGCGTCTCATGAAGATCTGGTGCAAATGGGGGGCTGCACGGTGGCTCAGTGGTTAGCACCGTCGCCTCACAGCTAGAAGATCCCTGGTTCGCGTCCCGGTTAGGACGCCTGGGATCTTTCTGTGTGGAGTTTGCGTGTTCTCCCTGTGCAGCGTGGGTTCTCACCAGGTTCTCTAAATTGTCCGTAGGTGTGAATGAGAGTGTGCTTGGTTGTTTGTCTTGTATGTGGCCCTGCGATGGATTGGCGACCTGTCCAGGGTGTCCCCTGCCTACACCCTAAGACCCTGCAGAGGATTAAGCGGTGTACAGATAATGGATGGAATGGTGCAAATGGTGTATTTCTGGTGATTTTTTTGTTGTTGAAAGAAATTATTTTGATGAAATATGGTGATGTTAAGCTGAGATTTGGTGCACTCTCCCGACAGGACCACGTGTTGCATGATTCTTGAAAGAAAGTCTCACAAATTCTTCCATGATTCAGTTTCTGGCACTGGTAAGTGGTGTAACTTTGGCAATTTTGGCAAAACTTTCAAACCTGCTGGCTGGTTTCAACATGCTTGTTAGACCTCAGTGATTAATAAGCCTGTTGTTTATTGTTTGTTCAAGATATGTTTATTAAAGATATGTGAACATGTCAGTTTTTGGTTTTAGATGGTGTTATGATCTCACTAGTCTGACTCACCAGATGTAGGCTGCAGGTATAAGCCTGAAGCACAGAAGGCTAAAAGGAAACCAAATATGTTATAATATAATATGTAAATATGAAATCAAAGTCTAAGCAGCCACACAAGAAGAAAACAATGTTCCCTCTTTGTTTAAGAAACTAAATGCCTTCGTTCATGTCGCGGAGCATAAAGCTTGCCACATGGAATTAAAGAGTCATTAATCATTGTGAATTTATTTCCTCTGAGTGGTTTAGAGACAGCGGCAGGCTTCAGCTCCTAGTTTTGTTTTCTGGAGGAAGTTGCTTCTTCAGAGCAATAAGCACACTCATCCCCTCTTCCTTCATCCGTGCTCTTTCGGTGACCCCCGTAAGCAGCTGGTAGCGTTTAAACTTCAAAGAGTGATGAAGATTTTCAACCACATATTTTCAATGTTTTGCTAATTTTCAATTTTTGCACGTGGCTGATATTAATGATGAAAGTCCCCTGAGAGTTTGTGGCAGCCTTTTGTGGTTGAGTGCTGAGCATCTAAGCTAACCGAGACCAGGACAGCAGGATCAGAGAGACGGAGGGCGGCAGCGATCGAAGCCAACAGTCTACTGACAGCCTGCTGAGCCTGACATGGCCTGTTTATAATAAATAGGAACAGAAGACAAAAGGATCAGACGAGCTCAGATCAGCTGCAATGAGCTGCACTCACACACAATTACTACTGCAGTGTCTAAACACAGTATATCAGGAAAAAGACAGCATTGTAAATAGGGGAAATATACTTTTTTAAAGCAACAAAAACAAACAAAAAGTAACTACTTTTGGGAAAATGTAGTAGTGCTTCCCCCAAAAACCTTCATTAGACTGTTTTATAGTTTGTGTTGCTTTGGTACAGATGATCCCAACTGGCCAAATATCTACAACATTCTTGTTTTTACTGACAAAAATAATGAGCTTGTTTATAGAGTAGATTTTATTATTTATAATAAATATCCCTACAAAATCTGAAGTTAACTGCAAGTGGAAAATCATGATTTAAATTCAGTCTTGTACATAATACTGTCGTTAGGACAGAACACACTATTGTGTTTCTAATTGTTATAGACATTTTTTATCCACTTATGCTAACAGTGCTAAAATTTATGTCTTCATATTGTTGTACGATATTTATACAAAACATTCGTGCCGAGTCCCTGTATTCCTCATTGGTGCTACATAACCAGCAGTGAGTTATTCTGTTTATTTAAATGTCTCATTGCAGGTTGCATTTTCAGAGTTTGGATATGTTCATATATATACTGGAACACATAAACTGTATAAGAGGAGGTTGAGAAACCCAAGCAGATGTGGCTGTTGTTTAGATATTGTGGTCTCGTTTGGATCACTTACGGAATGTTACTGCAGAGAAGGTGGCTCCGAAGCTTTTACTCTGAACAACGTATGGGGTATTTGGCAAAAGAACAAACATGAGAGAGTTGCATTTATTTTTATCATCGTAATTTCTGAGTGGAGACGGTCAGAGAGCGAGAAGAGGGCACCCGCAAATGTTTGTATGAACTCCTGATGAGGAAATTGATGTAAACGAGGAGCTCGGGATGAAAGTTCCCTGCAGAAACGGAAGCAAGAGGGCAAATAAATACTCGTCTATCAAGATGCAACGTTTTATTTGAAACATGTCTTAGATAATTTGAATAATAACATATTTGAACATTATTGATGACAGCAGCAAGCTTCAGAAGGTCTGTACAGAAATGACTGGTGTGGGGAGCTGAACCTAGTGTTTGACTTTTACAAACTAATATTTGTCTTACTTAAAACAGAAATCAACACTCTCCCTTCAACACTGCAACTGTTGTTATAAATAGAACAATGTCCATCAATAAAATAAGCGGGCATCCAAATTAGCCATGGCCAGCAGTCGGATGTGGCGCACGCAGCAGGCGGCATATTCCTGGAGCTCCTCGACATCAGAGAGCATCATGTGCATGAGGGGCTGTGGAAGCACACAGAACAGAGGTTACAGCTGAGAGCATAAACAAATTCCCATAGAACCCTTGTTTTCCAAAAGTTAACTGATACACATCCAGCACACAAATAAGCAGCTTGTTGCAGATGTTTCCATGTCAGCAGTAGTCGTTGCACAGCATCACCAACAGTGGCTGTGTGGCGACGGTCTCAAACTGCACTGGCACGTGTCCCTCTGTGTGTGCGTGTGCATGCATTCAGTGTGTGTGTGTGTGTGTGTCCCATGCCTCGGCAAAGGGGTTACAGCTGCGTGCACACATGCTTCTGTAAGTTTGTTCAGATGAAAGTCGTGCAGGGCAGGCTCGACATTAAAAACCTGAGCATGAACCACACCACTCGACAGCCTTTCCGCCGCTCCAAAGGTCAGATTATATCCGACTATTAGTGGCTTGTGTAATGGATCTCGTTAGATCTTATTGCAGAACAAGGTTTTGAGCTCTCCAGAAATCTCTAGCTTTGGAAGTTTATTCTTTGGTTATATAAAACTGAACATCTAAAAGATATGTTCAAAGAGTTGCGTATTATGTAGACCTAGGCAAAAAGGAACACAGTGGATATATGGACTACCACTGAGTGTTTTTTAGGGAGAGCTTTTTTTTCCCCTGTTTTATCTGCAGCAAAATCACTACATTATGTTTGCGGGCGGCTGTGGGGCAGAATCAAAATAAAAGTAAATGTAAGCATAAATACTCTGGTGCAATGGATGAATTTAAATTTGTTCAATGTGTGCCGTGCGGTAAAATCACAATGGTGTGCCACTGAGGTTTCTGAAGCCACACTTGCAATTATTTCGGACGGTCTTGTTTACGTCGATAATGAACCAATGGCAACATTACATCCCTCAACTAAGCACTTAAAGACTCCCCGCTTCTAAACAGAACGAAACATTGATAAATAGACTGCTGAGACGTCTGAGGCACTTTTAAGCTCCATATATCTGCAGTGAATGAAAAGGGATTTTGAAAAAAGTCTTCTTTAACAAAGAGCATGCTGGAGCAGGCTTACAAGTGCTGTGAGTGAACGCCATCTGGATTATTCCTCTGGTTTCTGTGCAACTATGTCTTATCCCCGTTAATCCAGAGCAACACAGAGGACCATATCTACAGTAGACTGTCACTGTCAATGGAAATGATCCAACAAACAAGTCAGATTAAAACTTACATCAAGCCACTGACTTAGGTTTAGTAGAAGGCAGCAGAATGCCTCTAAAATCAATTAACTTTCAATCAACTTTTATTTGTAAAGCGCTTAATCACATCAACAGACATTTCGAAGCGCTTTCACAAGGAGAGAAAAGATAGAACCCAACAGAATCCTTTCCAAAGCAAGCAGAAGCAACAGTGGCAGCGAAAAACTCCCTCGTGAGGAAGAAAAGTTCTCAAAAAACTCCCTCTACAGGAAGAAACTCCAGGAGGACCCAAGACTCTGAAAAGGGCGACCATCCGTCTTCACCGGTTGGGTAGAAAAGAGAAATACAAAAGAGATAGGACAGGGAGAGGAAACAGAAGAGAGAGAGAGAGAGAGAGAGTGGCAGACAGGCCAGATAGACTCGACATATCTATCTAAAAGCTCTTACTAATGTGTGTTTTCTCAATTTCTGTCTCCCTCTTATTCAAAACTCACACATCCTGTTCAGCACTGGCTCCATATATCAACAAAGGAAGTGATTTGATTCCTGTGTCTGTTTCACACAAATGAAACTGGAATAATGATTTCCAGCTGATCAGGTCTCGCGACAAACTTTTCCTCCTGTGTTATTATTGTGTTAATGCTGCGCGTCAAAGCAGAGCTGATCTCCACCTCTCTCTATGTTACACGCAAACTTAAGACACCTCTCCACACATTTGTGTGGTTAGCAAACAGCCAAGGAAGCAGAGAGAAGACATTCCCAGGATTTTCAGCGCAAAGATAAACAGTGAAAGAAAAACAGATAAAAGATGAGGTGAGCCAGCTTGTGGGGCTGTGAACCTACAGCACAAAATTAAAACACCAATATCCTTCCTCTTAATCATAATCACATCATTTGGTGGGAAAAAAAAGGCAGTCCAAGATGTCAGTTCCTCTCAATGAACTAGTGTCGAGGTGTATATGTGAAACATTTGCCCTCCGGTTTTATATGATTTTTAAATAGCATCCAAAACACCTCCGAAAGCAAACTTACATCCACAGGCTCCAGAAAACATGCAGCTCACTAAACAAGTCTCTTTTGTGAAAAGAGAGGATGCCTGAGAAGTGCCAGAGGCAGCGTTTTTGCCAACCTCATAGCACGTTATTCAGACGTCGCCAAATAAGGTCTCCCGAAGCGCACAGCTAGGCTAAGATAAGCGTGTCTCTCTTTGCGGATTTTTTCTAGCTCGCTCTTTCCCTCCCAGCTGGGATCTCTAGGAATATAATACACCACTTGTTAGATATTCCCTCACTGTGGTAACATGAACACTTGCTCCACGTTTTAAAAACCGAATCGTGAGTTTTTGAGGTTTTTAGCACGCTCCAGTGAGTCCTGGCCTTCAAGAAGGGGAGCTGGGGAGCAGGCTTTCCCCTCCCCAGCTGAGGTGTGGGAGGAGCAGGCGTGCAGTCTGGGAGGGCTGCACATATTGTTGCATGTGTACACACACATTCTATCGCCCATGGAGGTGTCACAGTGTTAAGTGTGCTCTGTTGGACTATGTCTGCTTGCAGGAGCTGAGCCTGAAATCCCCCTGTGCCAGGTCTGACAGCCATTATGGCTCCATCACCCCCACCCTCCCACCTCCTCAACAACCATCCCAGCATTCCCATGTTTTAGACTCCACAGCGGAGGCAAACAGACAGCAGTGTTTAGCTGGGTCGAAGGGAAGCTGATGAGGGAAGTGAAGGTAAACAACATTCCCTGCAGCCTCCAGTGAGCCAGAGACTGCTAAGCTGCTTTTTCTGTGTCTCTAAAGAGGAAGAGGAAAAGGAGGGAGGGAAGCTCTCAAATCAATGACTTTCAGGGGGAAAGTTTCATTCTTAACCCTTCGCCTGTTCAACCTGAGCAGAGCGGTATGAAGGGGCGCAGCGTTAAGGCTCTAAAACATTACACGGATCTCAAAAACATGGTAGTCATAGCAGAGCACGGCGTCTGGGTCATCTGCTCGCCACAACCTGACGTCACACAAACCAAGAGGAAGCTGCAGAAGTAAACCTGTGATGCTCCACTTGGTTTTATTCCTCTGCTCACATTTGTGCAATTTTTGGCCCCCCCACAGTCTCACTGCACACTTCTGAAGTCTGAGCATGTAAGAGAAAAAAAAAAGGCATCACAACAAACGCTCACAGTGCCGGAGCTGCAACAAAAGTGCAAACGTTTTTCTCATTTAGATTATTAAAAGCCTAAAATACATAACAGGACCTGGCAAAAGCTACGCTCTGGAATACCTTCAGTTGAAAATTACCAATAATTACCATCCACATTTAGTAATTTTCATCAATTTACTTCACAAAGCTTTTTTTTTTTAATATGAAAGAGCCTCTTTAATACAAATAGCTGGCTGAAACTGTCTGCAAGGATTTATGGTTTCAGCAAACAATCCCCAGTACTTTGGAAGCACAGAGGAAAGGCGTGTTGATTTTATACATGACACAAAATGAAGTACATCCGTATAAAACTGCGAGATACCAAGAGTGGATGTCAAGTCAAACAGCGAGAGCGATTCATCTCTCAGGATAAAACTCTCCTTTTGTTGGTGCGTATTTCCTCTGAGAGAGAGCACCTGAATTCCTTTCCTTGAACACGGTCCGATCTGATCCAACGCATTCCGCAGAAAATTTAGGTAACAAAGTCGGGGAACAAAAAGGGGGTTTCATCCAAATCCTGAGATTAAACTGATTTATCTGAGATGTTTAAGACTCGTAGCATTGAAAGTAAATAACTTGAGTGGACAAATTTTGAATGTTTTGGTTAAGGCAGAACAAAAACATTAGGACGGGTCACTAATGCGTTTTCCAGCGTGAAATACTTTCTTTTCAATGCTTAATTTCCCCCCGTGAATCTTAGGGGACTGGGCCATACACCATTAAGTGTGCTAGAGAGGAAAGTTACTTTCTAAATCAGCTTTAGAGTAGGAGAGACCTTTGCTCATTTGAAACTGTATACTACACGTGGGTGAGCATGTTTTGAGAGCTTCTCAACGGCACAGAAAACCTCTTTGAAATACAGTTGCAATAATACAAGAGGCAGTCCAGACTTTTACACGGGGCCGTAAATTAGACACGGAGCGCTGTATCAATCCTTGATAAACCCTCTCCAACCTATTCGGGACATTTTGGAGATATTGTTTTAACACATTCTTCCCAACAGTTGCCTGTATATCATGAAACGCAGCATTACGGTGGTGGAGATTGACAAGCTCCTACATTGTAATGTTTCCTCCGGGGTCAGGCAGGTAAGTATCAGCCTTCCCCGTCCAGACTGGCTGAGACTGAGGCCCAGGCTGAACAATGAGGCTGCCTGTGTTGTGTTTCCACGTCTGAGATTAAGAACAAATGCAATGCTGGTGCAGTTACGTGGTCCTTTGGTAATTAAGCTCTTTAAAAGTCCAAAAATACATTATGGAGTAGTGTTGCAACTCTTAACTGGTACATTAATAAGGGCAAACACAGAGACTGATTAAAAAGGGTGGTATGTCTTGAATTTGCACACACACACACACACACATATTCACACACTAGAATGTCACATATAGTCACACACACTGAAAAAAAAAAAAGAGGGCTTGTCCAGTTTTTGTCGTGGCTCAAACTACAAAAAGCATTCGGCTTAACGACTTTTGCAAATTGGACATAACTCTTTCGGAACACCCAGCGTTCAGTCCAGCTAACCAATTACGGCTGGTGTTGAACCACATACACTGTAACAGCAGATCAGACTAAAGTACACCATTTAATGAACATGGGAAAAAAATATCTGGCTGCAATGGAATAACCGCTTCATAATTTATATCACAGTTGTTATTGCGGGAGGGGGGGGTTAAACTCACTATGGCCACAAAAAGATTTCTCATGTGAAAGTCTTTCTGCAAAACATGATTGAATTAGAGAATAAGATAGAAATGTTTTTCCTAAAACTGCTGGAGTCTGGGTACATGATCATCCGTGACAAGACATCAATTACAGTGTAATCTTAACATAAAATCTCCCCATCACTGTCGGACACAAACATAAACAGTCTCTGGAGCTGAGCATGGAAACAGCCCGACAGGCTGAAACGTTAGACAAAACAATGCTTGTTTCTTTTTTGGAAGAGCGCGACACGACTGCCACGATGAAGGAAGCTGGCGGATGTAGCCTGACTGAGAGGAGAAAAACTTGACCATAAAAAAACATTGTTCTCTTTTAGCCTCGAACAGCTCTGACCCCCACTCCTTGGCCTGAACCATATTGCTGCTGCATTCTACCCTGATGTCCAGGAACAGCCCTCAGCAACAGTTACCCCCAGCTACAGCCCTTTGACTTGTGCTGTGATGGCATCTAGGGTCTACCGTAGAAATGGCACTTTGCACACACTGAGCTTGTTTGCTTTTCTGAATTCCCATGACGGCTAGAAAGTGGAGTCATGTTTCCGCTGCCGAATAAAACCCACTTTGTTTCTGCTCCATCGGTCAAAGGCTCTGAAAATAGTCGCAGCTTTTCAAAGTTTATTACTCAGTGTTTTTCACACATCACTAAAACAAGGGTGGTGGGAGACCAAAGCCCATTTTCCTTAATGCAATTATACCAGATTTAGCCTCAAAAGCAGCAAATAAACTACAAGAAATAATGACATTGTAAATTATCTACAAAAAAAAAAGCGTTAATGAGGACTAAGAAAGGCAGCAACAACAACACAGCAACTGACCTTCACCACTCCTTTCTCGTACATGGTGATGATATTGTTGGGGACCCAGGACAGTTGGTACAGGGCCTTGGCTGTGCTCAGGTGGACTGCCGTGTCTTTTGATTTGAGGAAACGCACCAGGGGAGCTACGGCTTCAGCCTCACCAAAGGATTCCCTATTGTTGCCCCACATGCAGCAATAGTAGATGGCCTCAGCCAGGTGATGACGGAGCCTGTCATCAGTCTGTGCAGAGAAAAACAGGACGTTATTGAACCCCAGAGACCAGTCTTTATAATATACACAACAACAAGCTCTGCAAGGAACTCTTGGCAATGTCTACCAATGTTCTTCTCATTAGCTGGATTTATGTAGCAGTGAGAAGGAAAAGACAGACTAAACTCCATTGTAAAGACACTGTTTGTATATCGACAATAAGCGCTGTGTTCATGAATAGTAAAACCTTGTTTGTTTGTTTCCAGCAGTGAGGTGTTCTTACTGTGTCAGTCAGCTTGGTCAGCAACGGGATAACTCCGTGATCGGTGAGGACTGCCAGATTTTCCTCGTCTCTGGCTATTTTGGCGATGGCGGCGCAAATGCTTGCCAGCACCTCGTTGTTCGTCGACTTCAGCAAATTAAGAATCAGTTCCAATCCACCGACAAGGGAGCGCACCATTTCCCCTGCATCCTATAGTCAAAGAAGCCGTTATTAGCTGGCGTTCTGTGTAAATGAACACAGAGGATGATGAAGAAATGACTGAGGGAAGAGGAGAGGCAGGCAGTGGTGTTTGAGCATCGCAGTCAAAACAAAGGACAATTAATAAGCATTTTCAGAGGCCCTGGCAACAATCAAAGTCTCGTTAGTGCATGCTGTTATGTGCAGCCGCTTGCTGTTGGTCTCTCTCTCTGTTTAGGCCCTGCCTCCCTCCTCCTCCCTCTGCCTGTTGCGCACCTGAGTTCAATCAACACTCAGGTAGAGAGAGGGAGGAGAGAAGAGGGACAGAGTGTAGAGACAATGGGGCAGCAGCAGCCCAGCTCGTAGGTAGAGAGGAGGTTTTCTGCCTTCCTCCATTTTCCTTTGCTTTTTCTTTCCTTCCCCAAGCAGCTTGTTCCCATGCACGTTTAGGGGCTGGGGATCTTTGAGTTTTAATTTATATCCGTTTGGACTGGAGGTTACCGGCCGAGTGGTTATCGTTTTTGGTTTATTCTAGATTTGTTTGTTAGGTATCTTAGGGGGAGACGCTGGTAGCGACGGCCCACTGCATGGTTGGCCCAGCGTCTTCCCTCCTTTTGTTTCTTTTGGCCGGGGTCTCCAGTCTTCTTTTGTTCCGTATAGGTTTGTTTGGGATTTGGTTTATTTTGGGGGATTTATAAATAAAGCTGATGGGTAAAACAGTTACTTTCGGAGTGGCGTCCTCATGTATGTGTTGCAGCCTCCTGCCCCATTGAGCTCTTTGTTTGATTTGTGTGGAGGCCGTAACAGTAGTCCGTAAGGAGGGACAGCAGGTGAGTCCTACTGAAGGGTGAATGGAAATAAAGAAGGCGTGATCCATAGTTTTGTCACCATCTACTTTCAGATCAGTGTCTCAGTTTAGTGCTTTTTGATGTCCGTTTTCCATTTATGTCTAAGCAGTAGTAGAATGCAGTGATAAGCTGTAACTGGAAGCAGAATACTTGGACATCTTGCAGTCCGGTTATTCTCTGGTGTTTCTCAGATTTTTTTTCTTTCCAATTGTCAGTGCCAATAAAAGAAGCCAATAATCATTTTGTCTTGATTGGAAGCCATTTTTATGTGAAGTATTGTCTTTAAGACTTCACCGTAAGTACTGCCTGTTTAATCCAATAGCAATAATGCAGTATTTTTAAATATTTAAAAGACAAAATGTGCTTCAAGAAGATGTTTCAAGGAAGAAAGAGAGTCTTTAGTCTGGCAACTGGGACTGCAGGGAGGTCCCGTTAGATTATCGCAATTGCAAGAGGGCTTATATACATGAAAAGCTTTTTAAAGTAATCAGTAAAATACTTGCTAGGCAACAGTTGGCACTTTAAACATCTGCATTTGCATTTAGCTGCCTACTGTGACCAGAAACACTGCTGTCAAAGTGCACTGCAAAGAGAGTGAACCAAGACAGCAAGATCTGTGGTCCAGAAAGTCAAAGCAGTGAGCTGAGAGAAGCTGTAAAGCTCTGTAGAGCTGAGGGGAATAATCAGCTCATAAAATCACTCTGGGTTTGTCAGTGTTCACTTTAACATTTGACACTGTCATGACGCTGTTGTTAATGTAAAAATATTCATCAGTGCAGCTACAAAGTCGAGAGAGTCTGAAATGCAATTTTAGAACGGTCAGGTGGGGTTTTACAGTGACAGAGCACTATTCAAAGGAGAAATGATAGTGTTCAGAGATATCCTGCAGTATTCAGTCTCAGTGCATCAAAGTTAGGCAGATCATAGCTTTCAGTGAACAAAAGGGCAGCATGTTAAATGGCTATCAGCTTCTGAATATCTCCTATCATTCCTGTATTTGAGGTGAATCAAATAACATCTCAGTTTGTGCACCATTCTCTTTCTTTCAGTGTATAGTTTCCAGATGTTTCAAGTTGGAGAATCGCTCCATTTCAAAGCATATAGATCATATCTGACTTGATTTTTCCAAACGAATAACACTGTTTCAACCCTAACATCAGTCTTGAGTTTCCATCACTGTCCTAAAGTGCACTCTGGTGTATATTTGAGGGAGATATGTTTTTTTTAAAAGTGTCCGTGCTTCAGGGGAGATGCAGGGACCGGCAGGGGCATAATCAGAGTATCACAGAGTGCATTCAGTTTAGGAAGTCGTGACTGTGGCCCGTGAAGTCATGACCTCGCTGCTCCATGTTGCCCAGGGACACCATTTGGAAGAGATGTTGGGAATCATGTATGTCTAGCAGGACAAAACAACAGCTTCATTCCTGCATTGTTTAATTAGGCACTGATAGCAGGGATGACAAAGAGCAGTGATGGAGTTCATTTAATTGGAAACCTCCTTTCAAGCCAAAGGAATATCATGACGGTACCAGAAGGCCAGCACACACTCGTTCAGCTCATTTGCTTTGGCCTGCTTTCCACAAGAAAGTTCCAGTGATGTAAAACTCTGAATGCTGCTCGTGTTGGTCCAGAAAGCACTTGACTACAAATTCAGAATGACATTTTTAACAAGTCGAAAAAATAATGGTCACAAACTTGAACTTTTTTCACACCTGCACCACCTGAGAAGAGCTTCAAATGGTCATTAAATGTAAGAAGGTTCTTCAGAGACTCTTCATACCAGACAAAAGGAAACCCCAAAGAGAAGATGATGTATTCATGAATGGATGGACTTTTCCAACACATACTCACATTAATAGTGTCCTGTTCATTCTTTGGTCAGAACTATGCTGTTCTTGCGTGCTCTTTGGTTAGCCCAAAGGATTCATTCATCTTCACTGTGAGAGAAATATGTACAGTCCAGGAAGTCGATTGATGTCTGTGTGGATGGTTTTGTGATGTTACACAACAATTTGATTTCATCAATCATCCCAGATGCTCTTTTACAAACGGAGCTCAGAACATATTTCATACAGAAGGAGTCAGCTATAGTTTTCACAGGAATTAAAGAACGTATTTCAAAACATATCCATTCAGCTTCTCAGTGTTTTCATTGGCAACCTCAACAGAACACTGTAGCTGACCATGAAGCTTTGTACCCCAGACACTGCATCTTAATTATGTACCACCCATCTTTCCATATGCTTCCTGCCCTGTTCCCTGAAGTTTAAACAAAACAGATCTTCAGCTAAACCCTTAACAACAGTTAATAGCTCTCAAGGTCCAAATGACACCACTGCGTTATAATCCCCACACTTGTTTTTCTGCATCAAGTATGCACACATTTGGAGAAGTGATCTTGGCACTACGTAGAAAATGAACTCCAAATATAAAAGAGTCTGATGTTTTGAAGCCTCCACCCAGCCTGGCTTCACTTGGCCTGGTTGTAGTATCATTTGGCTGTCAAGGCTTGCCAGGCTCTGGGAATGCAAAATGCCAAACCAAGTAGTGCCATATGGAAGAGAATTTAACAAAACAAAGAAAAACACCAGACAACAAGCAGGTTGCCTGGCAAGAGAGACAGTTACTCTGTTTGAAGTCGCAGTTAAACATTGAAGAGTGACTAGATACAATAAAGGAAATGGAGAATAAAAGGCCTGGTGGTCAGCTCTCGTTAAGCCTGTTTCCCTCCATGCACTGTGAGAATAACACGAGGAAGCAATTGTGCTAAAACACATTAGAGGTGTTTTTAGTGTCAAACCAACCTGCAGTTGGCTTAGTCTAGTCTAATCAGACAGTTTCACAAGAATAAAGTTAGTCCTGAACTGCAAAGATCTAAGTGTCCGTGGTAACAGTCAGTGATACCTGCTAAATGACTGTGTCGTGTAACTGTAAAAACATTGCTGCTGTTTAATGTCCAGAGTAGCATGGTGATGCAGTGTTTAGCTAGGTTGGCTCTGGATGATGAATCTGCTGGTCAGCTGGTCATTCTACATTGGCCGTAGGAGTGCATGCGAGTGTACGTGGTCTGTCTCTTTGTGTTAATGTGATGAACTGGTGACCAGTCCAGGGCGTGCCCAGCCTCTCGGCCAACAGGCTTCATCCCCCTGCAACTCTTCGCAGGATAAACTGGGTGTAGCCGATGGATGGATGAATGTCTGATGTCCATTCACCCCTCCTGACTCAGTGGGCTGCTGTCACTGCAGTACATGCCCGTGTTTTTTTGTAGGAGAGCCAGTACAAGGGTCACTAGCTGTTCTTCCGTATCTTATTTTTTGCACATATTAAAGTAGCATGATAGAAAAAAATTACATTTGCTAGCAGCGTTTTTTTGACTTTTTCCAAACAAGATTTGATGCAGGGGATGGAAACACCTCTTCCAAAGAAGTTCTGATTTGCAAACTTTAAACTCGCATGACCAATCAGCTGTTTCAGCCATAGTAACTGGAAGAATAATCATAACCTGCCCGATTGAAAACAATTCCTGAAGACTTCTGTCCATTTTTCAGTCATAGATGGCCATACCCATGACAGTGATGAAGAGAGCCGTGGTATACATGCAAATGTGAACAAGATTTGATAGGTACATCAACATATGTAAAATGCTTTCACTAGGATTAGATTGCAGCATTTACAGTGCCACTTCATAGACTTTGGTGTTGCTGTTTAGGTGTTTGACAGAATGGAGGAGGACATTGTATGGATTTCATCTCAAAGCGCTTCATGTAGTAAGGTAAAAGCCTTACTAAATGTATACAAAGAGAACACTTGTCAACAGTTGGTAGAAAAATTTTCCTTTTACCAGAAAGGAAAAACCTCCTGCAGAACCAGGCTGAGGGAAAGCGACCATCTGCCTCAACCAGCTGGGGTTAGGTGAAGGGGAGAGAAAACAGGACAGCAGATGAGGCCAACTCAACTTTGATCGGTATCACTTTATACCTGTCACGCAGCCTTATATCACTGTCCTTCACTGAAAATGATTTATAGCCACTTGCTTTGTCACCAGTAGTCTGAGCACATCACAAAGCGTTAGATACTTTACTCTAGTTAAGTGGCTGGTCTGTCTACTGTCCTCTTTATTCTCCTATCACTCTTCACGTAAACAGGTGTTTAGGAAACAATGTACATTTTAAGTCACCTTATGTATTTTTTTTTATAACCGTTTAAGACTTGAATGAAATTAACCTTTTTTATTTATGTTTTCACAGATGACATATATTAATATTATACTTTTGGTTTGGGGCATCATGAGCTTGCACATTTTTGGATGGATTACATGGATGGTTCTACATATTACTGCTGTGTCTGTTCTGTATCTCTGCTGATGTACACATACACAGTGATGGTACAATAATACATTCTGTTTCTCTTTGACATTTTGACCCCACTCATATTCCTGTTCATGGTATTATTATAATTTAAGTCTTGACACATTGTTTTTCTTTTTTATACTCTTGAAATTTGTGAAACATGTCTTAAAACATAAGGTGTTATGTCTGTGATCCTGACTTTAATAGAAAAGCTTTAAACTTGCAACAATACTAATGCTTGAGAGTTAAGTAATGAGTGTTGACATGTTTTATTTAACACCATGAGGGAGAGACTAAATTAACTCAGGCCCTCATCTGTCTTCTAACAAATCAGTGATTATTGTAAATCATAACTGTTGCATGTTTCTGTTTCTTTTTACTCCCTGGCTGCAGATAAATGTTACTCCAACCAGACCAGCCCCAAATGCATCTCCTCGTCGTCTTCCTCCTCAGAGGTGGAGCCCAACTCCTCTTCCTCGTCGTCTTCCATCCTTCCTGTCAGCCAGATGATCGACAAGGTGAAAGGTTACTGTTCCACGCGCTCTGACAACTTCTACAAGAACATCATCATGTCTGACAGCTTTGCCCATAGCACCCGGTTTTAGATCTGTCCTCAGCGCTCTGGAGCCTCCAGTACAGTACACTAAAGTCTTCCAGAACCACCCACATTGTTGTAGAAGATTTCTTCATTATCCTGCAGACAGAGGATGCTTCTGGCAAAGGTTCCAAAATGTGTTTAACCCTGGAACCCGAGTCATTGTTCCGGACCTGCCGTCCAAAATTCTGGAAGCTTTTTGTGTTCTGGAAGTTCCAGAACTCTGCCGTCCAACATTCAAGATCCCTGCGTCTCCTGGAACTGTTCCTTCTACAACTCTCCAACAGCCTTAACAGTCTAGAACGCTCCGTGTTCTGGAACCTATCCTAACATTCCTTCCTGGCTCTGTCCCGACCTTAGTGTTGTGTTCTAGAACATTTGTTTTCCATGCACTGTCTCTTTACCCTCACCTAGAACACCTGCATCGTTCCTGCTGCCCCACACTGCTCCCACAACTGTGAAACTGATTAAATTCTAAAGTATATTGTTTGCAGACAAACCCGTTTCCACTGCAAGAACTTGTGGGACGTTTCTAGGGCCACATGAGCCTTTTTGCATGTTCCACCCACAGGAACTACCCGTGTAGAACCATTTTCAGGGCCAGAAATTACTACCTGCTGCAGAGTGGGTGCTTTTGAGCGGCCCTGAGGAAGAAAAAAAACTACAGCACAGAACTCTATGCTGATTGGTCAAACTCAGAGAAGACAGGAGAAGACTTTAGAAGACAGGAGAAGACTTTTTTCCCTCTTGATGTCGCCCTCAAGAAGATGTTTTCTCCTTTCAAACATTGTAAACAATGTAAAATCGCTATATAGGGAAAAATAGCAAATCCTCTAGTGCTATTTCCTAAGAGCTTGTAGAGTTATGAGCTATGTTCAGCAACTACTATTTACTGTAGCTTTGGCGCAATCAGATTTGCAATCAAATCCATTGGATCCTACACCAAAATAGAAACCGAAAGACTAAAAGAGCAGATCTCGGAGCTTTTCATGTAAACATTCAATCCACCTCACACCCTCCCTGAGTTCCTGCAGTGGAAAGCCGCCAATAGCTGTTGTAGGAGCCACGGTTGTAACTGTAAATCTAATTGGAGAATTCACAAGGAGCTGACTGGTTTGTCTGACTGATTACTAATTTGATAGTTTTCCTCAGCACCAATGCAGCATATACAATGTGCAGTAAAAATGCATCAACAGCCTCATGATGTAATCCTTTGCATTGTATGAAGGTGCCCCCTAATCAAGAAAAATCTGCCTTTTCACATTCAAAGGGCAGCCTGTGAACTTGCTGCATCAAATTTCTAAAACGCCAGGGACCAAGTTAAAAGATAATCACGGACTAAGTTGCATGTTATTTTTTTGAAGTCTCCGGGATGACAAGGCATATTTGAGAGCTACAGGGTGGTCAGAGACGCTGATGCGATTCTACTGTATCATATGAAATTACAGAATCGGCTGACCTGGCTGCCAGACTGTGTAACTAAGAGGAAATTAAAGGGGAG
>OMNN01028851.1:0-15630 GCA_900302755.1 Chromis chromis
CATTTCAATTAATTTAAAAAAAATATATTGGTAGGAAAAACACGTCAAAAAAGAAATGAAAAAGTCACTTTACAAACCAAATAAATACAAAGAAACAGTAACTCACAGTTATGTTTCTAATTAACATATGACCTAACATGTTGCTTTCAAACTGTCCCTTCATGTCAACCAATCCTTAATACACTAGATAAAAAAGATATGTTCTTGAAATGTTTTACAGAATTTAAACTGCAAGGCTTTGTGCTGTCAAATGATGTCTGACTCAGTTTAGAACGGGCTGATTCAATTCACAGGACAGTAGCAGAATTCATCATATAAAATGTCCACTTAATACACTGTCAGCAAAAAGGTTACCACTGATGAGTCAAAAAGTAACATGTATGACAGATGTCTTGAGTCACAGCAGTCCAATGAACTCAGACCTGAATAGTCGGTGCTGGACTCCTGGTTATAAGTGGAAGATGTGGGAGATGAAGACTGATATGCAGGTTCTAGGACACCCGTTTTGGTTGTTATCAGCCCATTAAAATCACAGACACTTCCCATACTAATGGGCCAGTAGGGAGCTCATACACCTTCTAGTAGTAGTCACCTATTCTAATCATTCTGATAAGCAGAAAGTAACTCTGATAATGTAGGCAACCTCTTCCAGTCGTGTGAACATGAGTACGTAAAACCTCCTGTTGGAGTTGTCTCGAGGGATGTCCTGATTCAGTTTCCTTTGCCCCATTTGTACTGAGTATCTGCTGATACAGAGTCCTGATCCAATTATATGATCCTAGATAATACACACTTCAAGCAATCCCAAGAACTTCAGTAAAAAGCAACTGGACTTGTGTCAACTGGACATTTCATCTCTAATCGAATAGGCTTCTTCAGTTCTGACACTGGCAGAACTAAAGAAGAATAGAATAGAATAAAACTTTATTAATCCCCGAAGGGAAATTCAGGAATTCAGAAATTCAAGAAGAATGAAAGAAGTTCAGTTGCTTTTTACTGAAGCTCTTAGAATAACCATGACCTGGATGATGAAGAACCCACACAAACACACTTCAAGGACAATAAAGTTATTAAAATCAGTCCAGTATATAAGCTTGACAAACTGAAAAGATATGCAATGCATTAAGAACAAAAATTGCGTATCTGCATCTGCGTTCTTTATAGTTGTAGGGCAACTGTGGCTCAGGTGGTAGAGCGGGTTGTCCACTGGTCGCAAGGTTGGTCGTTTGATCCCCGGCCCCTTCACATGCTGAAGTGTCCTTGGGTAAGACACTGAACCCCAAGTTGCTCCCAATGGCAGGCAGGTAGCTTGCCTGGAAGCTCTGTCACCATTGGTGTGTGAATGTGTGTGTGAATGGGTGAATGCAAAACAGATTGCAAAGCGCTTTGAGTACCACTAAGGTAGAAAGGCGCTATTTAAGTGCAGACCATTTACCATTTATAGTTATGTAGATGGTCACAAACCTTGTTGTAACTGTAGTGTTGAGACGGTAGGGCTTACCATAGCTCCAAGATTGACCCAAACAAACAACCAAACAAAACCCCACAAACTATAATCATGATTCAAAGTAGAACTTAAGACCCCTGGGTGAAAGTCCACTGACTTATGCCTTCCCCGACCTATCCAATCCTTCTGAGCCTGTTTTCATAGCTTAAAAAATGTTGTTTTTTTTTTTGTTTTTTTTTTACAAATATCATGTGTGTGCAAGTTGTGGAGTTGTAAAAGTAAAATGACAAGTAAATACTTTGGCCACCTATGCCAAGCCAGATCACAAACAGCCCAGCAAAACATTTTTACATGAAATCTGCAGCTGTTCCAAGAGTGAAGAGGTTACTTTTGGGGTTTGCTTTCAGCCAACCCTCGAGGCGATTTCTGAAGATTTTTTTTTTCTTTTTTTTTTTTGTTGTGAAAGCTGTAGGAGGCTCATGCAAGTAAAAAGTCCTGGTGAGATTTGGAACAAAAAAGGGAAAGAAAATAATATCCAGCTTGGCAAATATTGGAATTTCCTTTTAAGACTGAACATGGCATCCTATAATTTAACATGTACCTTCTGTCTTGTGCATAACTATCATTTTCTTTCTCTTTCGGTATTTTTACAGCAACATGCAGGGAGCGAGCTGGGTCCCAGTAGAGGCGCTTCTTACAACAGGGGGGACTCCCAAACCTAATATCCACAACACAGAGCCTCCTGCTGTAAAGGTGAGCCTCCATATGAAAATGTACACTCTTCAATCATTGCTTTTATGAATATGATACAGACCGACCATAAGTTATGCCAGCTGTATATCACATGGAGGGGTCACAGCACTTTATTGTTAGAGCGTAAATCTAGCGCAGGTTTATTTGGGCAGTATATCTGAACATTAAACTGGTAACACGTTATACGGTGGAATAGGAGATGAAGTCTGGGATATCAATTTGTTAGGGAGGTAAATTTAAACCGACTGTGTATGTACAGTATATGCAACATTTACTGTGCTGTATTTGAACATCATATGATACCAAGTCATTACCCAGCTGCCTCCTGGCGTGGTGGTGACCGCGCTGTGTGCACGTGTGTGTGTGTGTGTGTGTGTTTGTGTGTATACTAAAGATCTGACGGGTGACGGCATCGTTCAGCATCGCAACATAGCTGCTGGCTGTGTGTGTGTGTGTGTGTGTGTGTGTGTGTGTGTGTGTGTGTGTGTGTGTGTGTGTGTGTGTGTACATATATATATATATATATATATAATTTCAGCTGTGGAAAAATATACTATTATACTGTATGTGCCAGTCAGTATTGCACAGTATATGTAAGATTGACTCAAAATAACAGAGTTCTTGCACTCATGGTAATAAATCATCTGGTGTAATAGCCTGGTGCTCTGAGGTATTTTTGTTAGGTTTTTATTATCGACAATAAGAGAAACGGAATATCATCTGCCAACAATGAACCTGACAACTCATGTATTAATCCTGGAGCTCTTAAGAGAAATGTAAATCCTAATCAGATCAAAAGGTGGGGAGAAAAGAATAAAAGATTCATTGTAATTCGCTCTCAGAGGGAGGCACATTCACAAGACACTTGAATCATCCAGAAAGGGGACTATGAGAACGGCCTCTATTAGATCCCTCTCAGCGTTTCACCTGCAGACGTAATCATTTCCCCTGGACACACAGGTGGCATTGTTCAGACACGGTGATGAGCTGCACGGGTTCTGCTGCCTCCTGCATGCTGAGACCACATTACCATCTGAGGCCTGCACAGAGAAGCATACAAACCAGGTCACCTGTCGACTTTGGAAAACATGGCCGCATTACACAAAAGGTACATTAGATCTGGAACATTATCGATACAACATTGATAAAGTTGTGCCTTGATTGACTCACACTATCATTTGCAACCGACCTTTCTACTTACATAATGCAAGTAAATAAACAATAGGTTTCATATGCATTTGAATATGAGTTTTAGATATTATGAGAGGCTAATAAATGTTAATGCTCTTGTAATTCAAAGCTAAACAGATTACACTTCTAGAAAAATATCTCTGTCGAGCAGCAGCAATAATAGGCATTATTTTGATAAATGTCCCTTTTAGTCTGCTCTACTCTGGTATTCTTAGGTGGGTTGTGAAAATGTGTAGTGCACTCGGCAAACTGTAATGAAGAAAACAAAGGTCATGGAGAAAGACAATTAGACCACTACTGTATTCTCCCCAGAGTATCCTCTGGAGCATTAGGAAACACTACTACCTCTGCAAAATGTATGACCACAATAACGTTTCCAGTGAAAGTTGAAAATTGCAGCAGGCATCCAATTACAAAAGGTTTTGATGAGAGCCATTTCAAACTGGCACTTAAATATGCGCTGGGTCATTCAATCAAAATGCTAGAGGACGCCGGCACTCTTTCCCTTAGCTCATCTTCAGCAGGAAATATTAATTGCTGCCAGAGCCTTCAGAATGAAGCCATTTGATCTTGTTTCGAGACACTATTAATTTTCATGTGCCATTTCTTGTTTATGTTCCACTGAGATAGAACAAATAAGGAAAATGAAGTCCTCACATGCTTCCCCACGGTGCAAATTTGTTCCTCCTGACACGCGTACGACGCGCAATCGATGTCAACTCCGGAGTCGCAGTAAAGGCCCCTGAACGGTTCTGGACAATGACAAACAAATCCTTGGGGGCTCTCTTCACATGAACCTCCATTCCGGCATGGATTTGGGTCACAGGGGGCTTTCCTCGTCGCACAAGGTGGGCCTGGAAAAAGAAGAAAAGATTACTGTACTTATATTCAGACTGCATAAAACGCATTAAACTATGATGTGTAAAAGCCTTCTTTACCCAGCACACATTTATGCATTCTACTTACCCCTAAACATAGAATGTAGGTATGAAGTCACTTTAAAGCAACATTATGCCTATAATGACATGACTGATGTGACTGACATGTTTTATCACTTACACAGCATGGAGGCAAGTGCAGGGCAATTTCCTGTCACTATGTATGTATACAATTTAACACATATTGTCACAATTCAGCTGAAGGCAAGACTAACTGTACACAGCAGGGATCTCTCGAGCCGCTCTGAAAGATTTGAATTGGGGCCGATTAAGGCATTTTTTATCTGATCGGTATTGGCACGAATCTAAGCCTGATCCTTTGTTTTCGTCTGCTGTGACACAGGTGTCATAAAGGGGGAGCAGGATTTGTGGCAGGATGCTAGGTATACAAATTTTTTATTTACATAAATGTGGCATTATCAACCTACAATTAATTCAAAGATAATATCAATTGAGCACAGTGAGTGTTTTTTTCTGTGCAGTGATTCCTGTTTTAGTCAACGGACACAAGGTGGCTGTATAACATATGCCACTGGGGTAAAAGAACGTTGTCTTAGTTAATCACAGCTTCTTTAAAATGCACAAGCTCTGTTAGGAGGGCATTAAGTACCTCAGAAGTCTTTTTCATGGTGGCCTACTGCTAGCTAGATCCTCATAATGCTCTCTGCTTGCCAAAACAGAACTGCCTGCCGCCTTGGGTTGCCACAGTAATTAACAATAAGAAGCTTTATCTGGTGGTGCAACTCTGTACTACAGATAACCTACAATACCTGAAGTATGTATTATCTAGCAAAAGAGTATCACAGCAGATACTATATGACTCAGTTTGGATCTGGAACAAAAAACAGTCACTGCTGTCAGAATTTTATCTAGGCCTCTGACTGATGCTATACATACTAATGGTATTTCTCATTCCAGAAACCACCATACAAAAGCCAACAAATCAACTGAAAAGAAAAAGATGTTAGTCAGATATGGAAAAAGACTAACTAACCAGCAGGAATAATTATATTTGCCTCTAAGTTTTCAATTCCTGATGCAGTGTTGTGTTGTGCACAGTAGTGTTGTGCCCGACAGAGTAACACAATCATTTTTTATGATATTCACTTCAGGGAGACCAAACTTGCTGTGAAGAACATGGCAAATGTCCCGAGCAGCAAATAAATTATTTGGATTGGTTCACTTAAAAATGCATGGTTTTCTCTGAAGGCTACAAACAGGGAGTCGAGGGTGTGCCCTCCTTGTGTTTTTCCTGTTTAGTGCTTGTGATGGAGAACTGCCTTCATCTCAGGGCATTTCACGCTGTGTTTGTGTGTGTGTATTAAAGTTTGTGCTTGTGCCACGTAGCTCGGTGTGCCGCTGCCATCCCATCTAGTCAATTCTACACATCGCATTTAAATTAGCACCATAATCAGGAGCACCAGTTGTTTGATGATGATGAATGCAATAAAGTAATGATCCAACTTGTGTCGATTGCTGCTCTGGTTTTTAAGAAAAATATTTGGACTGTGACTACGCTCAATGGTTTCTCCATGTTTGAGAGAGGGAAAACATATTTCTGTTTTGAAAGTATTTTCCTGAAACTAGCAAACTGATACTTCGCTCAGTAGCTGCCAAATGATCTGTAAACACAGAATTGTGCA
Source organism: Chromis chromis (assembly GCA_900302755.1). Lineage (NCBI taxonomy): Eukaryota > Metazoa > Chordata > Actinopteri > Pomacentridae > Chromis > Chromis chromis. The sequence continues at coordinate 5,973 of OMNN01028851.1, forward strand.
AATTGAGAAAACATCTACATGAGGCCAAATTGTTATGTGTGTATGTTGAGCTCCCCCACTGGTGCTTTACACCATATAAATTAGTCATTCTATATTTAGGGTATATAGAGCATTTTTGCGTTAGTGACTAGTAATAGTGCTTCTCTTCTGCATGTTATGGCCACAGAAGTGCTAAACTTTGTTTGCCTGAACTTTCCCACTCAGCCTGCATTATAGAGTAAGAACATAGAGGATATACAAACAGTTTTTACTACTGTGCTGCACAGGTACATCCAACTTCCTAATATGCTGACCATTTTATTTTTTTGCTTTATTGAATTTGGGGCAATTTATTACTGCATTTTAACTGCACTAAAATCATCATATACTATAACTAGACCTGGGAAAATATTTTTTGCACATATGTATTACATTTTATGTATTCAGGTCATTTATTTTTAACTGTTTTTATTTCGATTTTATTGTCTTTTTAATGTTGTACTTTTACATTTTGTCACCTCACAATATGTTTAACAGTTTTAATTGTCTCAGGAGGTGCAGATATTCCCCAAGAAGACAGTTTTATAGGGCGCCCTGATAGCCAAGGTGACTACCACATAACCACATTGTTCGATTTCAGTCCAAGACTTACATTGCATGTCATTGATTTTTCTTCATCTGTTTCCTGTCTACTTCTACACTGTCCCATCCAATGGCAAAATGCCAAACAAATAATGTAAAGAAAAGTGAGTCGTTTCATTCATTATTAATTCTTGCTGTATTATTCAATATGTTTATGCTTACAGAATATTTAACCACTGTATCAAAATGATTCCAGGTTGAAATGACTGAACTGAATTGAACTAAACTCCACATAGACAGACCCCAGTTCCTGTCTTGAAAAGTGTGATATTTTGATCATGTATGTACACCAAAAAAAAAAAACAAGTCAGTACCTCTGTACCAAGTACAGTAATAAAAGTAAAGTCATCATAGAGATGTATAAATGATTTTTGTGGAGGTTTTCACTGAACTGTAAACTAAGTAGTCGGTGCTGCAGCTCGTTTCATACAGTAAGCATTTTCCGAGATAAAGTAATTTCGAGCTAAGCTGTAGCCAGTAGTTTTTAATAAATACTGCGGAACCACAACTTTCGCCACCAGCAGCTTAACCAGAGATGGGGTAATGCTGCAGTGACATTGTGTGCAAAGGATAAAATTAGACCGAATTCACTGCAGGTTCAAGGTGAATAAAATTTGATGTTATTCCCTGGTGAGGGTTTTCATTTTTGTGTTCTTCACGAGGTACCTATACATTTATCTTTCCAGTGACTCTTTCTTTGCATATTTTCTTTAATCCCCCTGCTGATACAAGTGCTCATGTCCCAGAGGCTCCTCATAGCCTCCTCTGTGGGCATCAATCTTACTGTGTACAACTTCGGAGTTTGCTTTTGCCTCAGCTCATTTTACAACAGAAATGGAGTTTTCATAACTGGTACACTAAGAGCTGAACCTCCATAAACTGCTATATTTTTAGGAACATTTCCATCCGTCACGCATATTTATGACACGAATAATCATTATAACTCTCTCGCGCTCAAGTAAGAAATTCCTAATAATTCTGGTTTATGGCATCCGCGGTGGAACTTTTTTTTATTTGCGTTTGTGCCGTCATCTCAAAACACAGTCGTTATCGCAGTGATTATGAACCGCAGCTATCCGATATACATAAAGAAACAGCATCGTGTCCGGATCTAATTAAATTGCTTAACAAGGGTAATGACTACATATATAGTCCAAATTAAACTTTCAAAAAATGAGATTACCACCAACAAGACTGTAAAAAACAATTAACACCTTATACCAAACGGAAATGGCTCCATAAAGATGGTAATACCTTGCAACAAATACCCAAGAGGTGGTGCACAGGAGAGTCAAATCAAAAGAAAATCTCATTTGAAACGTCCCATGAGTTTGGCTCATTATTCTGTGCGCATAGACTTTGGCCTATGAGGGCAGCCAGCACTGGAGCAGCCACTAACTTCCAGTTGATTAATGAGCCAAATGCAGCAGGGAGGGAGAGGAAGCACAAGCTCCACAGAACTCCCAAGAAGCTGATGGGACAGCAGGACACCATGACTCTGCGTAAAGCACCCAGCGGAGTCTGCTTACTTGAGAGAGCAGCAGCAATTAAAGCAAATTAGATAAAAGCTGCAAAGGCAAAGGAGCATGTAACTCACCAATTTGTTTCTGATGTGAATTATATGAATTAGCCATTTAGAATCAGACAAGAGCAGACATTTTTACACTGCCAACTGCTTTGTGCGGCTGTCCCGTTAATGGTTTGGTTGTTATTATTATATAGTCATTGCTGACAACTCGGCTTAAAAGGCTCGTATTTTAGTTTTTTTTTTTTTATGCATTGTGTTTTCATTGAAATACAGCTAATTCAGATCTTTGACACACATTTTAGGGTCATGGATGAATTACTCTAAATATTCCTGGAAAATGTCAGAGAATTAAATCAGACTTAGGTTACTTTGACACATAATCTGGTCCAGTGTTGTCTTGATAAGCAATGAAAATAAACTCTTTGTTGGATATAATACATGTCCTTTATCTGATTAAAAACATCCAGCATTAAATTCGCCGTACATCTGGCATTCACCACATACCAGCAGATGAAGGCAAAGCTTTAAGGCTCCCTCTCCAAGACTAAGACTTATCGTGTAATCTTTTTTTTTGTAAATATTCAGAGCTGTTCTCTAAAACATCTAATAGTACTCTTCATTCCCTACACTCATTCATACAAACTATTTTTTTTTTTTTAAGAAAATACTTTTGTTGTTCTGTTGTATGGCTTTAATCTGCTCTTGTACAAAAAACAAAAAAAAAAGAAAGGATGCCAGACAGTGCTTGAAGTAACCTTGAAACCACATCTCCAAAATAATAAGCTGAAAGCATGGGCTGGACTCGAAAAGGCAAAGCTATGACACTTCAAGAATGCTGCCAGGACAAATTGTGCTCCAAACAAAACAATGAATCAATGTGAAGAGCCACCTGGAGATTTTACTCCAGAAAGTTCATTGCAGGCTTGTTTTTACAGCAGACAGTGATATCCAGGGCAGCCGGAGGAGTATCCAGGGCTTGTAACCCATTTGTGTGTGATACCCATTAACCCAACTGTACGTTTTGGTAGCAGATGAGGCTAAATAATGAGTGACGCAAGGATGTCTCGACACAAGTTTACAAGATCACAAGTGCAACACAATGTTCATACATCTGAATCCAGTGAAGGCTTGTAAAGAAAAATATATCACCGTTTTCTCTGATTCAACCATGTAAATGATTCGTGGAAAGGAGAATGAGAATACGTCACCGCAGCCTTGACCAGAGTGAGTATTATGAGCTGAACAGACTATAGAAAACAAGACCAGAAATCCAATGCTGAACACTATATTGAACATTAAATAATGAAACAAACAAAAAAAAATGTTGGTACATTTTAGCCAGGCCTTGCTTTTTCTCTCCTGCCAACTTTTTTTTCCTAACAAAGTTTTGATATGAAATGCTCAGCAGAAACAATACACGATAAATTACGCTTTAACTGATTGCTGTAAACCTTTGTTTTATTAACTCTGACACGCTCAGTTAGCTAGCAGTTCAGCCCCTGGCCTTTTACAGCAGCACATCGCTGGTTGTAACATGAGACGTTTGATCTGAAGTGGCCACTTCATATATTATGATGACAAAATATAGCATCAAGTGGGATTTACGTTTATAGCCCATAAGGAAATGCTGATCTTTTTAAGATTTATAGCTTTCGTAGTTCTCTGCTTTGACCTTTCCAAATATAGTCACCCCTTCGAGGCAAATGACACGGTTGTGCATATATAGAACTGGGATGCAGCACCATCTTTCCAGAGTCTTTGGTGTATAGTATTGTTGAAAAACTGTATGATTTGCCTGCTAGGGAGCAAACTGTGTCATAATATGCAAAGAGCAGGCTTTTTACTGTCGCTGTGATGGACAATCCATCTATATTATACCGATGATGAGCTGAATACAGAAGTGATTACCAGAGGATCCAGTGTCACAGACGCATTTGAAGGAGGCGGGCGACATTTGAACGCATGTCCCATTTTCACAAATTCTGTCACAGTTTTCTTTCCCGACAATTTCAGAGCAGTTGACCCCTGAAAACAAACAGCACACAGGTTGTTGATTCCACAGAAATACATAGAGATAAAATTATATGTGGAAATTGAAAAGTCCTTCAGTGAAAAAAGGAAAAAACTGAATCACTACTATAGACAATGCTGCTGCAGAAAGTACATGTTGGCACCAAAGGGTTTAAGAAATAATTCGTTTTTGAACGAATTTCGAATTCGAATTTGAACGGTTTCAATATTAATTCTGTTTGCAATACATGAGAGTGTTGGGTCTTATGAAGAACAACTTTAACTTAGTGTGTCCTCTAAATGTATAATTAAGAAGGCTCTTTGCATCAGTGCATATCTCACTAAACAATTCTCTCAAGCAGATGCAGCATGTATTACAAAATTATCTTATTTGTAGCGATTACAATGTGCAGCAAAGGTAGATAAATGATTCATATTTTGTAGATATTTGCTCCAATTCAAACAATTTGGAACTCAACAAATGGGATCAGTGGCATTTGTTCTTACCTGTAAAATGTGGAGGACACAGGCATTTGTATGTTCTGTAGTTTGGATCTGTGGATCCATTGCTCAAACAGACTCCTTTGTTTTCACAAGGGTTATCCAAACAGGCATCAAACTTTTCACAAAACCTCCCGGAGTAGTGGTGGTGGCACCGACAGTGGTACGCACCTTCCCAGAGACCCGTTTGACAAATGCCATTCCCCGAACAAAGTCGAAGCAGAGGAGAACCCTGGCAAAGTTGTGCTTTAACGGACACATTGAGCCTCAAACCGAGCTTGCACAGCTGCGTGTCTCCGTCGTGCAGAGCAATGAAGTAATGATGACCGGGGACGAGCCACTTGGCCTCAACTGGCTCACTTTCATTTATATTGTGGGGGAAGAGAAACTGATCTTGTCCATCTGTGGAGCAGCTTTCAAAGTTGGCTTCGGACACATTTAGGAGTTTGACGCCATAAGATTTGAGCGTTTCATCAACGGACATCAGCAGTTTGTCTCCATGTTGCAGCTGAATCGGGCATATCTGTGGGAAGCTGAAAGGCTGCTCACTCGACTCGTCTCCCCCCTGAGAATTCCAACACTCGGAAACGCTCCCGCAGATGTTTCCTTTGAGAGTCCAATTCATTTGGATCGAGTGTTTCTTAAGGTGCCATTCGAGGGAAGCCTGTCTGTTGCAGACTGTTTGGCAGTCGATCATGTGGACAGCCACAAAAACAGCAATCAAGTGAAACAATGATGCCTCCATGGTTCTCCTGCTATTTCATCCAAATCAATCTGGGACTTTTAAGCCCAACTTGTGTCATCAGGAAGATGAATGAGGCAAATGCATCGTGTTGTACTTCATGTGATGTTTTGTTCCACGTACTCCAACAAGTCCAGGGGAATAGTAATAACCTGAGGAAAATAAAGACTTTTATTAATATTTGCAAAAGGAATGAGATTTCTACAAAACCTATAATGCTTTTCAAACATTGTTACAGCATAAAAATGTATTCAATACACGAAAATTGACAGAGTCCAAGCTGCTATTATGAGGGCTTTGTTTTACTGTAACGCCACAGACTTGTGGCCTCAGCCAGTGGAGCATGAGCTGTCATAATCATATGCAGTGCTGCTGACCACCAAGTGTGTCACAGCAGCCTCGGCCTCCCTGAGGTTTCTACAGAGAGTGACAGTGTCAGATAAAATATTCTCTCTCCCCTGCCGGTGCCTGATACCTCAGTGTCAGGCAGCGAGATGAGTTAAAGCAGACAGCATTGTCTTTCTCCCTCAGGCCTTTTTTCATACGTGTGCACCAGATAAAACAACAAAGTAGAGGAGCCTCGCTGCAAGAAAAACTCCGCTCCTTGATCAGCGCACAAGGGCTGATATGAATAACTGCATGGCGATAAGTAATAAAACGCTGAATATGGAACACCAATATCAATAGAAGGGGGAGTGATAAAGTGAATGAGATTGCAAGTATTGTCACGGGGGCTCTGCGGGGACCCAGAAGACCTCATTTACATGAGATGAGGTTGACTATTGTGTTTCACTGAACAAATCGGGAAGCTGTCACCTGATTTCTGAATTAATAAAAAATTAAATTAAAATTCTAATAAAGAGGACAAAATGTGTAACTGGTTTAGTGTTTGCAGAACATTCATTATTAACAGCAGTGCAAGATTCAGTTACACTAAAGTAATCTGTTTTTAATTTAACTTCTCGTTAAAGTTGCTCTGATCAATATTTTTATGAATTAAGAAAGGAGTTATTCAGCATGACAAACCTACAGAGCACCCCCTCAGAGTGTTTTAATGTTTCCTGATAACGTGGAACTTTAGGTTTTGGATAACTGTCAAAACACTTATCAGTGTCATTTTCAGCAGGCAGCTGTTTTCAGTGAAAATGTTTCGAAAACGCTTTACACTACTGGCCAACCCCAAAGGGACATGATGGAGACTGTTGACAGACTGTTACCACCTGCAAGGTGACATGTATGTTACCAAGGGAGACCACCAACAGCATCCGCAGCCAAATTTCAGTTGTGTAGCTGGCTTGTCTACTTGTACTGTAGAAGTGAGTCAGCAAAGAAGAAAATAACACAAATGTATAGGAAAAAAAAAAGTCTCATCATCAAAATCGAGGGGAGAAAAACAGCAAGGCTTGCCAGGTTTGCATTAGGTGCATAATTAAACCAACAATGTTCCAATCTTATTGACAAATCTTTAGAATCTTGAGGAATAATCATACAAATGTTGATTCATTCATTCTGCAGACAGTACTCTACTGGTATAGTATCAATTTCCTACATTTGACAAAGGTCGCCCTCAAATTTCACACATCACATAATAGACCTTCTGCATGGCAGACATTTTGACCTGTCACAGTGGGGAAAGCGCATGTGGAATTAATGATGGCTCGCTTCCATTAAGTGTCCCAGGAAGCCGTGATAGTGAACCAGCATGCACACAAGCAGGACTTCCCCCTTAGTGGAATGTAACTATCATTAATGCACCGGTGCCCTCCGAACTGTGCCAAGCCAAAATATCTGCTGTGAAAAAGGTCAATTAAGAGGAAACAGCTCCGTGTTACTGCAATAACGCCAGTTTCACAGAAATATTCCCATTGTCACATTTTAAATAACAACTCTAAGATACAATGTGGTCACCTGAGATAGTGAATAACGGCTAGTATGCTATCCGATTAGCTCGATCAAATCGCTCTATTACAAAGGGAGATGACCAAAAATTGGTTAACTTACTGTCTCTGCCAAGACGCAGCGATAATAATGAGTTATGAGTTATAGACTAACAACATAAAACTGACTCTTAACTCCTGGCTAAATTAAAATGTGATAACAAAATCATAAATAAAACCACCAATAACAATCATATCAATAAAATATAACACCCCCACAACAAACTAAGAGAAACTAATCAAATAAATGAATACAACAAATTCAAATATGTCCAAAAACAGTGTCAGATTGAACAGTTTCTGCAGACATGTCGGTGTTTTCTAGCATCGGTTACCTTTAACCAGGAATGTGATTTAGACTGGAGGTCATGACTTGTACAGTGGATAGGAGTTGGACTTTCATAGCAGCTGCAACAATTCAATAATACACTGCAGGATAGCATACAACGCACATATATTTATCCATATGATAACAAGCCCTGGATCAGCCCAACAGCTACCCTGCCTCACCAGAATGTGAATCTAAAGTTGGATTGGAGAGACAGCAGGGTTAAAATGAAATCCATCTTATATCACCACGCATGAGACAGCCAACTGGCAACATCAACAAGCAGCATGAGTAATTAGATGGACACTAGACAAAACGCCGAGGCTAATTTCCACAGGTACAAGCATGCAAATCCTGGTGGTTTGCATTGCAGTCAGTACATCTGAGCCCAGTGCTGAATGTTCTCCATAACTCCTAATATTCAGCTGTTTATTTGCTTTAGTACAATTCGAAGTAAGATATTTAGAGGCTGCGCAATTTGCACGATGAATGCAATCTCGACCCTGAATCACATTCATCCTTCTTAATTGTGTCTCAAATGAATTTAATCCAAATTACATTCGATGCTAATTCATACATTTACAGGAATCCATACTGTTGGCCTCCGCTTAAGTACACAGAGCAAAAGGTTTTCTGGGATATTAAGATGCCTTAAAGGTATCGATCAGTCAGGATTAAACTGCGGGCCCGCACAGAAATGGTTGGGAGTAATAAGGGCCATGGGGGTCAGAAGCAAGGTCACGCATGTGGGGGTGAACTAATTGTCTCCCACAGCCTCCTGCTATCATTACACTCCAGCTCAACTCACAATTTAGGATGCCAATCACGCAGGTGCACAGAGGGCAATGGATCAAGGGAGCTGTGTAAATCCTTGCTTGACTGATGACTGAGAGAGACACCAGGAGGACACGTCAAATTATCACATCAAACCGGTGGGTTACATGTCAATTGTTGTCTGTCATACGACTCAAAATAGGCTGAAACACTACAAAAAAAAACTGATTCAGCAACTGAAAGGAAACAAAAATCTGCAATTTTGTCTTTTTTACGGCAAAAAATAATTGGTTTGGTATCTCAAATGTGAATATTTGCTCAGTAATGGCCATTTTTCACTATTATGTGACAATTTCTTGACACAATGATACATCCGAGCTAATCAGAGTCTACATTCTATTAAAAAGCAGCAGTAGTAGGTAGGCCGTTTCACATAAAGCTCAGCGAGTACAGTTTGATCACAAACTAGGCCACATCTGAAAACATTTGCTAACTTGCCAATTTATGAGAAAGATTGCATTTTCTTTTTTTCCTCGCAAGTAGCAAAGTCTGGCTCATTAAGCCGTCAGTGTGAGGCGCAGGCAGTGATGAAGATGGAGGCTAGTGAATTGCTAGTTACAGTACAATGGCACTTATGCAAGGAATGAGGACGCACAGGTGTAAGTCGAGGCAAACACTGTGGAGATAAATAGTGCAAGCCTCCTTGTGTATGGTAATTTCTCATTATCATTTCCTTGATTCAGAACTTCTCAGCCCATGACAGCTGCAGTGCATTCTACGGTTGTTTTTTTTCTTATTTTTTGCCAGCTCAGGGACTGGGGATGACTTCTCTGGAGTTTATATTTGTGTTGCATGTTAAATAAAGTAGAATAAAATTAGAATTCAATTTGTCAGCCTCCTACATTGATGAAATCTGCTGCTTTTTCAGTCATAACATAATCCACAGGATCAACAACAAAAACAAAAGCTCTTTTACAAACCTTTTTGCCACTGTAAAGCTGCAGAAATGATTGAATCAGAAGGTGAAAGCAAATCATCTCCCCATTTATCAGCACAGATTACGGAGGTATGAGGGAGATGAACTTTATGACTGCCATTACAGATTTCCTAGACTCTTTTTTTCCCAATTCAACAAAAAAAATTGGTAGAGTAGGAACACCATTTGTCATCTGCATGCCAATTCATTCTAAAAAGCTTTCTGTGAAAAACAAATTGGG
>OMNN01028854.1:0-14807 GCA_900302755.1 Chromis chromis
TTACAGGTGACCACTCTGGTTTATCACAGCATTATTTACTTTAATCTAATGCTCTCACATCAGCTTCCCATATCTAGTTTAATCTATTGATGGCAAATCAATCATGCACACAGGGGGATTGTTCAACTCACTGTTGACCTTCACCCACCGATTAACTATTAAAATACAATGCCCTCTAATTCCAAAAGGGGGCAGTCTTTATCCTGTTAAATATGATAATAGGCCGACAACTTGAGTTTCCTGTTGTGATCATCTCTGTAGGTAACAACACAATAAGATCACAGCAAAAGCACACTGGAAAAATAAATAGTATATTAAGTTTATATATCTTAACATGATGATAACAAATTGCTGATGGTGTGTAGCCGAGTAAATACCAGCATCCATCTTAAGTCTGCTACAGGTGCAACACAAAGTTTAGGACATTCTTGTAACAAAGAGAGCAAGATTTTTCCACAGTTTGGGCTGCAGATTATAACTCTAAATGCTTTTACACTTATAGGATATGCGTATTTAAACACCTATGACATTCATATAAGAGCACTATGTTTTAGAATATAGTTTAAATGTAAGTGAATCACAGTTGCTCTTCTTTCTGCTCTTTGGATTTCTAAACTAAATTCAGTCTTTGTTTTTGGAGTCAGAAGTGGTTTATGGTTTGAACCATGATCCACAAGGGGACTATCTCTTCAATACCATCATCAGCTGGTACTGTAATGATCATCGTCTGTTTGCGCTGACCTCTAAATGACTTTCTGTCCTGACTTGCAAATGTTAATGTTCCTTTTAAGCTTCAGGATCAATATTGACAAAGAGAGAAAAAAGTAATCACATTTCCTACTTTGTTTGTTTTTCCGCAGGAAGTGGGCTGTCTCTTTCACTTAATGTGAAAAACCTCAAGGTGAAGGTTTGTTACTAAATAACGACGTGAAAGTATTTATTTTTTCTTCTTATCTCAGAGTCAGATACAGTCAAGTAGGTGCATCTGTTCTTCTGCTCCAAGTATACTGATATGAAAAGAATAACAAATTTAAATTATTTGCTTTAAAAAGATCTAGCATCAGCCCAGAGAGTGACTGTTGAAATGGAGGAATGGGAGGTTACCACTTCTTTAGAGCCTACAGAAGTCAAAGAGAACGCCTCATCACCAATAGGTTTGCAATTTTCATTAAATTTAGAATATGAACCGATAATTCAATCCAAATTTAGTACTGGGGTGCATTTGATGACAGCTGTTTCAGTTCACTGGTCTACAAAGAGCTATCATGATTATTGTGTTTTTCTCACAGTTAACAAGTCTTGCGCGAATCTGGAATGCTTCATGGTGCTGATTAAAGCAGAGAAGACAGCCATTGGTTCCATCTGTTTCCTGGCAGGTCCTGTCACACTGCTGGAAAATGCTCTTGTGCTGGGGGTGATCGCTGCCACAGCCACATTACGACAGCGGCCCTCCTATCTGTTCATTGGCAGCCTTGCTCTGGCTGATGTCTTCGCCAGCTGCTTCTTCACCACCAGCTTCCTGGACTTTCACCTCTTTCGCCGCAGTGACGGCCCCACTGCCTACCTCTTCAAGTTAGGCGGTGTCACCATGGCCTTCACTAGCTCAGTGGGGAGTTTGCTGTTGACTGCTCTAGACCGCTACCTCTGCATCCACCAGGCCTCCAGTTATAAGCTGCTGCTGACCCGCCAAAGAGCCCTGCTGAGCCTTCTGATTCTCTGGAGCGCCACCACCTTCATCTCCTTCTTACCTCTGATGGGCTGGAGGTGTCCCACAGGCCTCACTCCACCCTGCTCACGCTTGTTTCCCTACATCAACCAGGGTTATCTGGCCTGCTGGACCAGCTTCATCCTGGTGCTTCTAGCACTCATTTTAGGAGCTTATGCGCTCATCCTCTGGAAGGCCCACCGCCATGAATCCTCCATGACCAGCCTCCAGGGAGCAGCGGGGACAGGTCAGGCCCGCATGAGGATGGATATCCGGCTGGCTCGCACATTTGGACTCATTCTGCTCATACTGGTGAGCTGCTGGCTTCCTGCCCTCTCCTTCATGCTAGCTGATGTCTCTGTGCTCCTGACCCATAACCAACAGAGAGCCTTTGCCTTTTGCAGCACCCTCTGCCTGGTCAACTCAGCAGTAAACCCATTGCTTTATGCCCTGCGCTGTCGAGAGCTAAGAGTTGCTCTGCTGCAGTTTCTACAAAAGATTTGCGAGACTTGGAGGTGTAAAAAATCTACAGTGGACCCAAACCCTGGACTACATTCTATAGAAACCAACAACTGTACTGTCTTCACTGAGGATGAGATGCCCAGAGGCAGAACCACCCGACTTAACTCCATCTCAGAAATGGTAAACAATCAACAACTGAACACGAGCAAATAAAGGAGGTGGAGAGGTGAAATAAAGTATAAGCAATACAGACATTAAAGATTTTGTGTTTATGTAAGTGTGTTGGTGGTGAAAAGAGTAATATAATGTAAATACAGTTATCACTAAGATCATCACAATCACTGTAGATCAAAAAATGTAATGTACATATCTAAAAGTAGGATTTATTACCATCAAATTATCAGTGCTGCAAAATTGCTTTTTTTTGAAAAAGACAAAACAGTACATTTTGAATATTGTTCATAAAAGTCTTAACATATCGAGTTTTACATTGATAAAAAAAAAAGTGCAAATAGTGCTTGTAAGTGCAAAAAACATTAACCCTTCAAATTACTTTAAACATACAATTATAACATAGGGGATTATTTAGAATATAGTTAAATGTTAACCTTTATTGTTATTATCAACTCATTTAACTAGTATGGTAGTTATGATTCCAAAATATACTGAAAGTAGGACACAAGGACTTTTATTAATAATTTTTGTGACAATAGCTAGGACGGGAAATGTTTAGTGTATGTGCTGCCATCTTTTAAAAGTGAGATGGTGCAGACGTTTCACCCATAACCATTGACCTCTCTGCCTCCTATGTCAATGCTGTAACACCCTCACACCTATGAAATTTTGTGCTCTGTGAACTGAACTGAACTGCTGAGTTTTTAGGTTCGCCAAACAGTAGAAAGGCGGATTTGTTTTTAGCATGCTTCTTTACTTTTGAGTGTGTGACCCCGAGTATGCAGGAACAGAGGATCCTGTGGTTGCCTGGCCTAGCTGCACATGGAAGCCAGGAACTCACAAAAGCCCCATGCACAGGAGAATTTCACACAATGTCCACCACATGAATCCAAGCAGTGTGCTGAGGTGAATGGGGCACATGCTATGAAGAGAACGAGCACGGACACTAGAACAGTCTTTGCAATTGTAACGGTTGTAACAATACCGACATGCACTTGCGCTCACAGAAAATAGATAATCACAAAAGTATTAAAACAGTTGTTGATCTTAGGTTGTTTTATACTGTTGTGAACATCTGTTTCAACCGTCATATGAACTGATTAAAAATAACACTTTTCTCTGCTTTGACTCTTTATGTTTGTTTCCTTACTCATAATCAAGTAATAAAACAGGTTTGTGATCTGTCAGGGGCAGGAGATGGCATATGGGGAATAAAAGGAGTCTATGGCATTTTTGCACAAACTGCAAGGAGATACAAGTGTCAATTCAAATGGTACTGCTTAATACTTACCAGCAGTACACAGAAATACAGATGTAAGCTACAATACACACTATCTAATGTTATTTTGTGTTTGTGTTTGAGTTTTTCCTATTGGGTATTCAATAAGAGTCATAGCAACATAAGATTTTTTTGTACAGTAATTTCTAATGCATTAGTAAGGCAGCAATTACATTTTTAATCACAATAACAAAGTCATTATTCAAATCAGGAATCAGCAGAGTTCATTTTATGCATATAAAGTAAAATGTCATAGCCAGATGAACATTCTGTTTCAATGGGTTTACTCAAAACAGTAGAGTTTTAAACCCAGAGAGCCTGATACTGGTTATTGATGCATGTAATACATCAGGAGTGGTGTGGAGCTTGTAGATAATGAAACCATAGCAAGATCAGAAAGCAGGCTATCTCAGCACACAGTACAAATGTTGTCGTGCAGTGCATACAAAACAATACAATTCCTCTTTTCAGTCAGTGAGCTCGCTCTGGGGCAGCCCTATGTTCCCACAACCCAATGGTCCCACAGCCCTATGTTCCCACAACCCAATGGTCCCACATGTCTCACATTTGTAAGACCCCGTTTACACAAAGGGAAAACGCAGATATTTCCATGATTTTTTATTATTATTTATATTATTTTATCTTAATTAAATCGCCAGCCCCTACCAGGGGTAGAAATGTGGGAACTGTGGGAACATAGGGCCTAATTTTGAAAAATATCTTAGGAATGTGGGAACATAGGGCTGTGGGAACAGAGGCACGCTCCCCTCGCACCCTAACAATCCTATCCTGCACAGGGACTCTATTCCATGTCATCACGCAGCCGCACAAGGACATTGCTTGTTGTAGAGGGTTATTTATCCACTTAATATTCATCAGTAATATAGGCTATACGCATACTTTAGGGTCAGTTTGCAGAGGAGTTGTAACAATTTAATGTGGGGCCTATTAGCTGTTGACAGACGGCAAATAAATGATAAAATCTGCTTTCTGCTAAAGAAGATTAAAGCGCAACATCACTCTGGAGTTCAATTTTAATCTACCTGGTTTACCTGATCACCACCACCAGACGTCTCGTGAACCTTCAATTTGAGTTCAACGGAAAGCGATCAACAACAATAATAGGGTTGGACGACAGAAAATCATAGCGTAAGAATACCGAAAGAGAAAACAAAATCACAATTCAATCCGGTAATAATGAAAAACTAAGATTAAAAGGCGAATGTGGATAATATTTGGGTGAAAATCGGTGAACAATACAAAATTATCTCACGTGAATATTTGCGAACCCCCCTCTTTTCTGCAATGGTAGGATCCGCCATTGTGACGTTTTAAAAATTCAGCAGGCAGGGTCGGCAGTTGGCTTACTACTCAGAGAAGAAAATCCGTTGTTGTGGAGAGGAAGAAAGGCGAAGAAGAAATTCGAGGAACGTTTAACGTCCAAACAACGAACGTTAAACCCCATTTTTTGCGGGTTATTTTTCTCTCACTTATTTTTTACCGTTTTGTTTCGCTAACATGGCTTGTGGAGCTACGTTAAAGCGGTCGATGGAGTTTGAGGCCCTCCTCAGTCCCCAGTCTCCCAAGCGGAGAAGGTGCAATCCACTACCGGGGACTCCTAGCACTCCGTCCCCGCAAAGATGCAACCTCCGTCCCCCAGTCGACAGCCCTGCGCATTCGATGTCTCCTCAGGCCATTGGAGGCGAACACAGGCTCACCCCAGGTATAAAATTAAAACAAATTTGACGTCTTTTTCTGCGTTTCAGGGTGGGTGTCATGGGGGAGGGGGTTTGGGTGGAGTGGAATGGATAGCTAGCTACTTGAGAGAATCAGGATGGGGGTTGGAGGCTAAACGTTAGCCTACCTAAGCTAACGTCAGGAAGGGGAATGTCGTCGCTAAGTTGCCGTCAGAGATCATTTTACTGATCGTAATAAATCAGTACACGCAGAAAAGTAGAAGTGGCTCAGTGAACTATTCGTTTGTGGCGTCTGGCCAGCTCTGTGTATTGTTTCCTATTTGGTCGAGCTAGCTTACATCGGCTAATGTTAATTTGTTGTTTTTACATTGCTAATCCACATAGCATGTCTAGCATTAGAGAAGCTAAATAAACACTCCCTTTATCAGCTTTGCTCAATCAGTCTTCAGCTATGGTGCCACATGAATCCAATCATTTAATGTGTTTAATTTGACTTGAATTTGCAAACTGATAATGAACAATGAAAGATCCTGCTTTTTTTTTATCAACTGGGTAACAGTCTAGCCTGTTGGCTCTCCAGTAGACAAATGGCATCACAGCAGCAGCCATATCATTGCAGGCTGTTAATTAGGAGCTGCCAGGGTAATGTTCCTTGGCTTTAGTGCCACAATTGTCTTGCACTGAAGTGGGGGTTACCATTATACACCACAACCATTTCTTTTCCTTCTCAGGCCTGGAGGGCATTGTTCATTTCCTTTATGCCTGAACTCTACTCTCCCATTGACTTGAAAATGCAGCTCCACTGAGAGCGTTGGACGGGTGTGGGGCACACAAGTAGACACAAGATAATTACCTAGATGCCCCCTCTGCAATCCAGTGGCTTATTATATGCCAGTCAGTGAGATTTGGCAGCATGACAGCTATATGGCCTAATCCTTGTGCTCTTTGAATTCAAATTAAAAGCTGCTGGTTGTCCTTGAAATTATTAGATCACTTCATCCCTGCAAAAACTGACGATTACAAGATAGAGGTGGCTCTATTCATACGAAGCTACACTGATAACTCCCAGATTGTCATTATGTGCACCAATTAGAAATTTATTCCAGTAGCACAACGTACTGGGCAGTGGTAGCCTAGTGGTTTGTGAAGCCAACTTGTAACCGGTGGGTCGTCGGTTCGAGTCCCCGGACTGGCAAGAGGTTGAGGTGGGAAAGTGAGAGTGACCGCTTGTCCCAATCACCACCACTGTGGGCCCCTGAGCAAGGCCCTTGACCCCTGACTGTTCCCCAGGCGCTATACCGCGGCAGTCCACTGCTCCTAGTATGTATAGTTAAGGTTAACTTTGAATAGGATGGGTCAAATGCAAAGAAGGAATTTCCCCAAGGGATAAATAAAGGTTAGATTATTATTATTATTACTACGTACTACGTACTACGTACTACGAAGACCAGGGTTACATCTGATGCCAGCTAGCTCTCCTGCTATTATGTATTGTCTTCCATTTTACCACTGAGTAGTGACTATGCCAGTGACAGTGAAGGAATCCTAAGTGCATGGATGCATTCCTAGTAATTAGTTTTACTGGCAAGGAACTGCTTGGAGAAGAAGTGTTTTTATTTATGAGTGAGCCATCCCTCATATTTGCCCAGTGGTTGTTTTTGGAGCACTTGTCTGCTCCAGTAAACTAAATCCAAAGAAGCTTCTCTTTTTTGAATGTCTTGGATTATGAACGCCCCTAAACATTATAATCAACAACAAAAAAATCTCTGCTATTACTATTCTGTTAGACAGCATTGTTTTTATTAAAACAATAAACTTGCAAGAGTCACAATTTGCCTGTTGCATCATTTATTAAGCAACCAAACTGGGTCTCGGTTGTTCCTGGTTTTGCTTTGTAAGAAAAAAATACATGTCAAGGTGCACGTCATTGCACGATGAAGCTTGGGCACGTTCATACTGAGTGCCAGCGAAGCGTTGCTGAGAGCATTGACACGCATAGTCTGACACATCGATGTAGGTGTTGATGGAGATGTCGCAGTTGGCTTCTTGTGAAATGTATTTGCTTCTTTGTAACTCTTATCATGGTGAACCACAGATTCACAATGATTGAGGAGTACTTTGTTTATAAGAACATACAGGACAGCTCCATGTAGTTGAGGACACCTGGAGGTGAAGACACATTGTTTTGCCCATTGTCCAGCTATAGAGTGGTGTTCGCTGTGTAGCTATGTAGTATATTAGGACACAAAATGGATCATTCAGATAACCTTGTAGTTTCAATCGTAGCATCTGGACTTGGTTGAGTTAGCTCGAAGGCGTGAAACGCCTTCAAGCTAACTCAAGCAAGTCCAGATGATTGAAACTACGAAGACAACCATGACCTGGATGACTGAGAATCTTCAGACATCATTCAGATAACTTTTCTCCAGGTTGTCTGATCTGACATTGCTTATCTAGCTCAAACTTTAGTGTGCTCCATTTCCGCCTGCCTCGCAGAATTAGAGCACAGCAGCTGCAAGGTTGAAGTCATGTAGTTTTGTCTGCTTCAAACATGAGGTCCAGATAACTGGCATTATGCTCACCTTCACCGAAAGAGGCCCCCCATGGGAGTGGCACTGCAGGCCTGCCTTTCTGATGTGGTTTGCCAAGTGAAAGCAGTTTTGTATTTAGCGAAAGGTCAGCTGTCATCCCTCCCACCCAGCTCTACCCACACGTGCTTTCCCGCTAGTCAGGTTTACTTGTGGAAAGAAAGTGTGTGTGTGTGTGTGTGTGTGTGTGTGTGCAGGCGAGACATGAGGATCTGTCACTGCCAAGGTATCTCTGGGTAATTGATTCATAATGTAGATAAGATCACCCCCTCCCTTCTCCACTGCCTAATTCTTGTGCTGCCAGTCTGGGCTTGTGCTTTGGTAAAATCCCCCCCATATGACAGATGAGCCTCGTGTTTTCCTGGGACATGATGTTACCTAAAAGGCTGAAATGGATGTCTTATGTCAGGTTTACAGCTTAGACAGAAAGTTGCACAGGCCATAGGTCAGGCTTGGGTCAAGCTGCTAAAGTGTTATTGGAGTCTGAAAACACAGCCTGTCCTCTGGTCAGTAATGGAGTCATGGTGGATTTCATTCATGACTACATTAAATGGATCACTTCATTCTTCAAAAAGCTATTCATTGGCAGCTTATCAAGAGTATAGTAGCACAGCTGGGAAGCTTTCCTCTCGAGGATGTTTGTGCTAAATGTTGACTATGTGAACTCAATTTCTTTTTGTCTTTTTTAGCTCAGATCGGTTCACTGTTGGATGTTGGAATGTGGCCCCACCAGAGTTGATCAAACATTCATTCTTCTTGGAGATCCAGTGTTTAGTTGCCATTTCCCATTTCTGCTGTTTTCAACCCAACAGCTTAAATTCTTAACTGCACAAGGGCAACTTTAACTGACCAGTAATAGATCACAGCCTACTTCCTTGCATTTGGGACATTCGAAACCCCCCACCACCCCCCACCCCTCAGTCCCTTAGCAGTGGAGGGTGAAATGAAATGAGTCAGCTTTGTTTCCTCCCCACTACCATGTCCAATCTATCTGGCCGATCTCCTGTTGTATTCACTGTTTGGCCTGTGCCTAAGCCTTTTAGCCGAGGCTTTCTCCACTGTGTTCCCCTGGCTCCCGGAAGTCTCTGTGATTGATTGCTTGGCCTGGTTGTGGCAGGGTCATTGTTGCCAAGCAACGCCCGCTGTTGAGCCACTAGTCGTTGGCAGAGCTGAGAGTGACATGCAGTGTGAGACGGATGGACCCAGGAGGAGTGTTATCTTCTTTCAGTGATGATTGTCACTACCTTGAGTCAGACATCTTGGCTTGCTGCATCCAGTTTTAGTAAATTAATTGGTGCTTTGTCTTACAGGAAAATCACATCCAGCTCATTAGACCCGTTCTAATTAGTCACTGTCACAGGTATGTCCTTTGTTTGTGGCTGTAAGAGGCTGAAGTCTGCAGCTGTACTTCATTCACATCAACTCAATTGTGACACGATTCTGTCACGATCCAGAATCTTACTTTCTTTTTGCTATGCATTCAAACAGGTTTTCTTTTAACAACAATCACATTGACTTCCCTTTTATGCAGGGGTTTCCCCTAGGAAATCATGAAGCAGAGGCGGTATGATCTGCAGCCCCACACCACAGAAAACAAACACAAAATTGCCCATACCATTTGAAACTCTGATTGGGCTTAATTGGTGGGGGAAACCCGATAAACCCAAAGACCATAATATTATGGGCTGTAGTAAGTGTTTTTCAGCTTGTGTGATGGTGATACTTTTCAAAAAGATGTTTTTGAGGAGCTGAGAGAGTGACAGAGCTGTGGCACTGTGTAGCTCCTGCTAGTCAAGCTAACTTCTACTTCATGCAGTCGATTTCAGTTAGAATACAACTCCTGTTTGTAAGCTTGTAGTTATCAACATTAGTCAACTTCTGACTGGTGTTTGGTCAATGCAGGGTACTTCTTGTACTCCTTGAGTGTAGATATTTTTCACTTAGCTGTTTTCCTGATTGTAAAAACTTTTAGTTGTCCGTTACAGTCGATGCAACACGGGAGCCCAAGTTTGATTTCTCTCGTATATGTTCATAGTGTAGTTGTAGCTTGTAAGCCTGTCACATGCCACTGTCTGAATGAACGTTGTTTAACATCAACAGTTATGTATATATATATATGTGACAGTAGAAATCGCTATCTAGGATAATGGCCGATTGTACATGAAGCGTTACTGTTATGTTAACATACCTTTGAAGACCTATTTAAAATATTTATTCATGCTACTTGCATATAAATAGCACAAAATACCAGTTAAAGCAAGGCTCTGCTTTTGAGTTGATTTCACTGTCAAATGCCTACAGTAATTTAATATCAGAATACACATGCCCATCCCAGTTTCACATAAATAAAGGCCACATCTTAAATCTCAGCAAACTGTTACACTTGAGAAGCTACAACCTGTGAATGTTCAATATCAGACTTATCAGACTTACTGTAGATTTATTGTCTGACAGTGTACCAAGCAGCTAATATATTTTAGCCCTAGTTGTGGCCCCTGTGTGGGCTGTAGATGGTGACGTTCTGTCTGCACTGTCATGGTTTGTTAAGTAGTAGCTAAACAAACCGACCCAGTGGGATTACAGTCTTGTTAATGCTGGGAGGTTTCGGAGCCCAGGCCTCATTCTGCAAGAGGACGGGTCTCTGTTTCAGCTCCACTTCTAATGCACAACCATGTCCTGTATAACATGGCTTCCTTAAAATGCTCTGTGGGGAACATTCTGCTCATTTCACCAGTCCAAACAAGCTTACTGTAGAGCAGGCTGAGGTAGCAGCGTGGCTTCTCACTTCTCCCCCACCCAAGATAAATGAGGCACAGTCTCTCAGATAGAGGTGCAGCATGTGCACAAACTTGACTCCCTGTTTACGTCGAATGAGATAAAGACCCTCTTCTGAATTTAGTTATCAGCTATGGTTGAGCCCATGGTGTTTGTCACTTATTTTTCCCAGGACTTGTTTTATTTTTTTTAAAACCTTTAACCTCATAATAAGATGTGTATGAGCAGGTTTTGGCCTTCATTTAAGCTGTTTTGACGATGGACAGCATAGGGCAACTTACGACGACATGTACGAGATGATAAAAACCTAGTTACTGTGCAAGGACCTATCATGGCTTTAAGCAAATGTAGGTGACTTCTGCCTAAAGAGGTGATCATCATATGAATTAGCAAGATTTCTAGGGTTGTTCCTGTACAGCACGTAGCTGGCTAGTAGCTGTCGTTAACACATGTCAGTTCGGTAAGTGAGCACTGCTAGTCAAACAAATAGCGTCGCGTTTAACACATTTCCATTACAACCTAGTATAACACAGCTCTTCTGACACGAATCAGTTTACTCTGCATGTCCATAACGACACCTTAAATATCTGAACAGGCCTTAGAAGAATAAGAAGAATACTTTCCTACAAGAATAAGAAGAATACTTTCCTGCAGTCGAGTAAAACATGGGATTTATGTTGTAGCTTATCCTTGAGCCAGCTGTAGCCTGACACGATGCCGACGTCATGAAAGAGAAGTGAAAGTGATAGTCACAAGACGATAAAGTGCTGCAGTAGTTGTTTCTAATGTCAGTCTTTAATGCTCATAATTCGGTCGGGTAATGGAGAACACACAGGAAGAAAGCATAGTTGTAACTTGACTTAACAAAGCTGGGTGATTGTGCCTTCCCATGTCCCTGTTCATGCTGCATTATATTCAGCATTGAATGAACGTGGTTGGTGTAGAATTGAAAGTACACACGTTACAGATCCCTGGAATGAATCACCGCTTGATTCAATGAATATCGAGCAACACTGTGGGACAAAAACCAGAGTTAAGATACAAATCAAAGGTTGTTTTTCATTATCAGTATAAAGAATTAAACAGAGCACTGGAGATCAGGATGCTGAGCTCTGGAGGTTTTGTTAAAGGAAGTAGAACTCCACAGCACATATGTTTCAGTGTTTTACATAATTGAGAGGCCTGGAATGCATTTTCTCTGGTGGTCTCCGATGGTCTTCATTGGGACCACCGTTCATACTTCCAAATTTCCCATTGGTTGCAACATGTGAGCAAATGTCCTCTCTCGCTCGTTTGTTAACCTCGTTCCTGTTTGCTCCCTGCAGAGCAAATCTTCCAGAACCTCCGTCAGGAGTACAGTCGGATCCAGAGGCGGCGGCAGCTGGAAGGGACCTTCAACCAGACGGAGGCCTGTAGCTCCAGTGATGTCCCCAGCCCCAGTTCCTCCCTCAATGCTCCCAGCTCCCCACCAGGTAAGAGGGTGCCATAGACGGAGCACACAACCATAAACTGTGTCTGCCATGGCTCCAGTTAAAGGATGCTAGTGCTAAGTGATGTCAAGACGGTCAAAAAATACACCAAGCTATCTATGTAAGTCCGATTTCAGGGCTCAGAGTTGTTCCAAAAACACTTTCAAACATGAAGGTCTCAAGTCTTAAGAGGCACGCTGCTGCTGCTGCTGCTGCTGCTGCTGCTGCTGCTGCTGCTGCTGCTGCTGCTGCTGCTGCTGCTGCTGCTGCTGCTGCTGCTGCTGCTGCTGCTGGTCAACAGTCAGAAGGGCAAACTGTGAATCCAGATGTGAGTTTGTAAAAGATTTGTGGCTTTTCATGCCACATCCAGCCCACGACTGTAATAGAGATGTTTTTATCCTGTAAGTTTAATTTGAAATTCCTAAAAGTTGCAGTTTGTTATAAATTTATCAGAATAATATTTCATCTAGTGAATGTTATAAATGGAACCTAATAATAAGAAAAAACTCTATGCATCAGCATTTAAAAGGATAACACATCAAACAGACAAAGTATAATGTAAGTAAATATTGGATGATTACTATAATAATGTGAAAAGCTCAAGTATAACAAGATGATACAATATTTTGTTTTGTGAGCCAGCAAATATATCTAGCTGTGTGTCAGACTAAATCAACACAAGCAATGAGTTGTCCTCAGAACACAAACTGATGTTTTTGGGTTTCGGCCCATCTTGTGTTATATTTGCTTTTTACATCTACTCTTCTTTCGTGCCACAGTAACAGCGGGACATTTTGATGTATCCAGCGCAATTTGGCAGTTAATGTGTGAGATGTCATCCAAGCCGCAGGCTTTCAGGCTCCTGTGCTGTTTAATTCTCTGCAGGATGGTCTCATAGATCACAAAGACTGTGCTGTTACTAACCCGGCCTCTTTCTGTCTCTGAGGCCGCCTTTAAACCTTCATCCTCGCTCTGCCATCCTCCACTGTGATTTACAAACATTTTAGTCTATCCAGCTCATTGCAGACCTCAAAGACCACTGGGTAATGAATCACCAGGCTAAGGCTGGCTCCGGTTGCAGTTGCAGAGACACTGGGGAGACTCAGAAAGAGACCACATTAGTGCTGCATGACCCTGTTGGTCTTGCAGAGGTGAGAGAGGACAGAAAGCAAAGCTGTAAATTTGCAGCTGGCCGAGCACCTATTACTGCAGAGAGGACGTTTCTGTCTCTGTGACTTATTACTGCACCGAAGATGCGAGTGAGTCAGCCTTTTCATAGCTGATCTGATTTTGTCTTTCTCAGGTGCCTCAAGGAAGGACCAGCCCTCGTTTACACTGAAGCAGGTGAGCTACCTGTGTGAGCGCCTGCTCAAAGACCACGAGGAGAAGATCCGGGAGGAGTACGAACAGATCCTTAACACAAAACTTGCAGGTAAAATCACCTTTGTCTGGAAATATCCTATAAAACCGTATCACTTCAATATCAACACTCACAGCTCTTGACAACGACACTTTTTTTTTACAAGTGTCTCTGTGTAATGGAAACATCCATCCCTCATGAGTGTCTTTTGTTATGTTGGCATTCGTTGTTTCCACAGAGTTTATATACTCTCTCAGTGCCAAGACTGTAAACTGGCACTGGATGACACTGGAGTATAGCTGCTGTAGTGAACAAGTACAGTAAAAGGGTATAATGTAGTCCACATTAAGATGGTAAATTTAAAAAAGAAACATTGTCACTCTCTGGTTCAGCTCTCTATCGCCACTGAGCTGCTGTTTTTCCTCACGCCAAAGGTGTATAAATGGTAAAATGCAGGCTTATGGTTGTAGTATGTCTGTACATGATGTCTGTCATAGGAGGTTAAAGGTATAATCTTTTGTCACCTTAAACTTCATGTAAAAGTCAGTATCAACAGTCACACAGTAGAGCTGTTGACATTAAGCCGCATGAAGGTTAGTCTTGTAAGACAACTTCTCATTTGTAAAATAGCTATTTGATCAGCAGTTTGAGATTGGCTACTGGTTGATGAGTGGTATTTATGAGCAACAGTTGTTCTTTTTCCTGACAACATAAGTAGAACTATGTAAATGAGAACAACTACTGTAAATCACGAGTTTGATTGTATTCAAACACAATACAAGTGAGGATAAGGTGTCTATACTGCTGTCAGGTGTGATCAGATATCTTTATAAACAGATCTGTATTTTCTGCAAGTGTGGATGCATGTTATTTTTTCACATTACTTAAAAATCTGAGAAAAACTGCTAAGTTTAGCGACGATACAGTCTTTTTCCTTCAGCCCATGTTTTGTTTTAATCTGCGTCACACACCCTCACCTCCATCTTCTTCTCTTTCCAGAACAATATGAATCTTTTGTGAAATTCACACAAGACCAGATCATGCGAAGATACGGAGCCCGGCCTGCCAGTTGTAAGTACAACGTTCTTGTTCCTCTGTAAAAGTATAAATGTCTTTATTTAGTCTGTGTTCTCAGTTGAAAAGGATGATCTCATTTATTATATCAATCGTCTCATGTGTTCCAGATGTCTCCTGAGCTCACATCAGCGAGATCCCAGCTTCCCCTCACAAGATGGCTGCTCTTCTACTGCCTCCTTCCAGTTGATTTACATTTTATTTCCCTAACACCCCCCAACCCC
>OMNN01028855.1:0-13162 GCA_900302755.1 Chromis chromis
CTGCTCTGCGTGGGCTCCTGCTCACTTCAAACTCTGACTTGTTCCCTTGCTGCGGCCTTTAAGGTGTGTATCATGGGAAAAGATGGGTCGAGTGGGAATCTGTGGCAATAGCATGTTTTGGTTTGAGTCTTGGTGTTACAATTCAGCGCTATTCAAAAAGATTCTTGATTCAATAAAAAGAAAGGAGGCCACTAAATTGGGGCTCTCACGCCAGTTCACTGAGTCAACTGGCCTGTGATTGGAACATAACTGACTGGTTGTGATGAAGGTCATTGTCTGAAGAACAAACAGTAAATGCATTACCTTGGTTTACTTTCTGTATAAAACTTGTGAAATAAAGTGTAATTTGCTGACCATCATCAGTGATTAAACATTTTATAATGACATAAGTTGTGTATTCGTGTGTATTTGGTGTTAACCCACTGGACCCCATGAAAACGCGTTATCTTTAAACATCTGCAAATTTACTACATCCATTTGAGCCAGAACTGGAACAACAGTGAGAATCAGTGGGTTTTCAACTTTCTGACAGTCCTTAAAAATATTATAGAAGACTTTCAGTTTTCTTGGAAACATTTACCCGATCTACAAGTCTCATTTAAAATAAATGAAGCTGTTTACAATAACCAGATTCTGTAAAATCAAAAACTTCCTAGAAGCCACGGCTGACTCGGTTATAACCAACAGTCACGTGACAAAAATTCAGGGACTTTTTAAAGATTTATTTTTGGCCTTTTACACCTTTATTAGACAGGACAGTGGATAGAGTCAGAAACGGGAGAGAGTGGGGAAGGACATGCGGTAAATGGTCGAGGTCAGAATCGAACCAGGCATAGCCGCTACGCCTCTGCATGTGGGTCACGCGACATAACCGTTAGGCTATTCAGGGACTTTTTAGCTGAACTAGAGGCTGTGTTTACACTGAACAGGTAGGAAGGTTTGGGCTTTAGGTGGAAATGTTGATTCCAGGTCATTTCAATTGTTGTATACTCAATAATCGAAAACATTCAACTTCAGGTTTTTTTCTTTTTGGGGGATTTATGACATTACAGCTGTGTCATACTGCAATAACAACATTTCTGAGTTCCCTCTCCCTCTAGTCATGGTTGTACTGTTTCCATAGAGGTGCAGGACTTTATATTACAATGAAAAATGAGCCCATAATTTTCCAAGGTGCTGTACAGACACCAAGCTTTTGAATTGAATTGAAGTGTTGCGGTGATGCAGCTTGCGTTGGTCAGCGTCATACATCATCTACCAAGAATTTTTCTCCCACCCCACACTCTTGACACACAAAAACACATGTGCACAGACGCTGCAGTGGGGCATGCAAATTCTGGTGATGATGCCGTGTTGGAAGCAGCCGAGCTCAAGCGCAAGAAAGAGAAGAAGAAATAGTGAAAGAGTGACAGAGGGAGCACGAGAACAGTGGGTTGTTTACCAGCGTAATGTATTCATACAGTATGTGTGTGACAGGAAACAGCATGCTCTGTACACAGCATGTCTGACACTGGAGAGGACACTCATTTACTGACTCAAGCTGGCTTGCGCATGTGCGTATAACACACTAACACACATACACACCCACACGCATGCTCGGAGCGGCGTACAAACACACACACACGACAGCAGAAGCGTACAAATAACAGGAGTGAGTCATTTGGTGGTGGATCAAAATGGGAATAAGCAGGAGAGAGAGAGAGAGAGAGAGAGGGCCACAACAGAAAGAAAGAGTGAAAGGCTCGAAGACAGACTGGCAGAGGAGAGCTATAGCAATGGAGGGAGGAAACAAAAAGAAAAGGGGGGAGGGTTTGACAGCAGACTGAGAGGGAGGTGGAGATGAAGGGAGCGGGAGAAGAAAGAGACAAGGATGGATGGAAGGATGGAAGAGGAAGTGCGGGAGTAGACGGAGAGCCGACTCAGAGAGGATGTAGGGATAGCTGCCAGGAAAAGAAAGAGGGAGGATGGAGGGAAGAGAGACAGATTGGTTAGAGAAGAAAAAGGGGAGCAGAGAGAGAGAGAGAGAGAGAGAGAGAGAGAGAGCCTGGCAGTCAGACATGGCGTAATAATGGCAGACAGAAACCATTCCTGTGATTCATCCCCTCTCTCTCTCTCTCTGTGAATATACACACACCTTATTAATGCAGGCGAACCTACACTTAAACGTGCACATGAAAACACACACGCAGCAGAGAAGAGGTCATTGCCATTTCCACCCCTCTTGTTCATCAATAGTGAGGTGCCCCCAGAGTCTTTATGTGAAGGTCAATGCATGATTATGTGCATCACTGCAGGCTGCAATGTTAAGTGTGTGCGCGTGAATGTGTGTGTGTGTGTGTGAGATGCAGTATGCTGTATGTTTACAGTAAGCACGTGTCTGAGTGTGTTGGATGAACACGATCTGCATGTCGCTTCTGCTTATGTAGTATGCATGTAGATGGCTCCTGCTCGCCGTATGTGTGTCATGTATTTTTAGTAGGCATGTGTCAGCCTCGTTTGTGTGTCGAATGTACACACTGGAGAGTATTTATCAAATTAGAATTCATATTTAATATCATCCGCATTGTTGTCTGTGATTGTTTGTGGAAATCATTGAAGCTAAAATTGATTCTTAGACCAAATTAAGACGAGGAGAGTATATTAATATTTGAAAATATAATCTTCTTTTAAGTGATGCTTTCTAGGTTTTTCTAGATTTTTCAACTTTGAGGTAAGAATTCTGGTCAGCTACTGTTACTGTAACACACTGCATAGAAATAATCATTACCTGTATCACATCTAATCGATTTGAATAAAAAAATTCTTGTGTCTGGAGAATAAGATTTGTAAGCCGGCCATCTCTGTAGCACTACACTGCCTCATTTATAATGGTATATTGTGACATAATTTAGCTCCATCAAAAAGCTCCTGCAAGTGGGACATTGCACTGGGCCATATTGGGATGATATTTTGAATAATTGTTTAATCCTAAGTACGCAGATCTACAAACGTTTGTTGTGTAAAGTGTTTTTAAAGTTATAGTCTTTGTGAATGATTATAAATTCTCCCATCTGTTTTCTACCACATTGTCAGAGTGTACTGATGAGTATTAAACCTGCAGAGAAGTGACACAAAGACTGTTGACACATGATTGTGATGTATGTCTTGCAGTTTTATCATTTTCTGTTTCTAAACTTTAATCCTTCTTGTGAACACTGAGTTTCTGAGCTTCTATCCTGAGCATCAGAAGCTTTTCTTGGACGTTTCCTATGTTTTGCCACCACTAGGCTTCACCATACTTCTAGTTGCTGTAGCCTTACCTGTCTAAGTCGCTACAGTAGCTTCCCATTTCAGCTCTGGCAAACCAATCGTTGTTGGTCAACATAAATACATTGTGTCACCACTGACATCAGATATAAAACTGTGGTATACTGTGAAATACAGAGAGATTTACCTGGCACTGAGATTCTCAATTAGCCTTGTGTAATCTCGTTTTGCTTGTGTGTAATGGACACAGGTTAAAGTTCTGCACTCTAGCTTTATGGGGTGTTTTTTAATCCTTCATCATTAATTGAATACATTGGAAGCAATTTCCTGCCTTTCCACCCATTTGCTGCTTTGCCATTTTCCATTTTTACTTGCATGAACATAACTAAAGTAAGAGAGGGTATCATTTTATGTATTATTCTATTTCTGTTTTATTATCTCTATTTCTGCCTGACTGCATCTCATCCAAAGGAATGACAATTTCAGGGTATCTTAGCAAAGACGGTGAGAAAGTGACATCAAATCTGATCATATTTCACTACACATCCACATGACCTTGATCCGGTTCAGAGCACAACACAGACCTGCTTATCCAACACCAGGTCTCTCAGGTCATCTGGCTCATGGTTAATTCTACACTTGGCGATGTGGTTTTTTGCTTTTCAGTGTTCCTATTTGCTGCATTACTTTGCTAGATTTGTACGATTACTGACCCAGTGGCGGTTCGTCGTGGCCCAGCACTCTGCGACTGTAGTGGTGTTTGAGAAGCGCTCCGAGCATCTCAGGGCTCATCTCCGCCTCCCTCCGCAGTGACACGTTGGGAGCCACCATCTTATCATACGTGTACAGGTAGTAACTGGAGAGGGAGAGACGTAGAGGGAAAGAGGACATTTAAACACTGAAATGACACAGATGAAGACAAATACTTTCTCATTTCAAGACAGCTGGTGTTTTAATAATGCTTAATAATCATTTTAATTTAATTCCTCAGTCACACAAAAGTGTGGTCTGCTGCTAATTATCTAAATACTGGATTAAGCATCTGTTCTGTCCGCTTTTGTTACTCTATCACCTTTCACATCCTCCTCTCCTGCAGTAAAGATCGTACAATGTTACGATTTATGGACGTAGCAATGCTGATGCACATAAAGCAACATATATGCCTACAACAGCCATTTACAAAAACACAACTGAGTTGAAGTAGCACAACAATAGCCAGTGGGTGTCTGATTTAGCCCAAAGTAGCGGTACCATCTAAAGGCAGGGGCTGAAAACACAGCGTGGAATATGGATATTTCTTATCGTGTGTTTACAGGATCTCAGTCTAAACAGACCTTCAGCTTATCACAAATGTCCAGGTAGAGGGTACAACTGAGAGAGAGATAGCGCCCGGAGATGCTCCGAAGCTACTAAGCCAACGCTATCTGTCTATTCCTGGCTGCATGGTGGGAAAGGAAGGAAAGGAAAGAGGAGAGGGGGAGAGAGAGAGAGAGAGAAAATGGAGAGGAGAGGAGAGGAGAGGAGAGGAGAGGAGAGGAGAGACCCCTCCCCCACCAGCAGTCCCCTCCAGACAGGGCTGAGGCTGAAGCAGTGAACTAGGTTAAGCATGACAGCTCAGTGGGACTCTGCCTGAAAAACTACAGCACTACCAGCCTTGTTTCCTCTCCTCTGGATGGAAATGAAGCACTGCCTGCTCGCCTGAATGGGAATCTGAAACTCCTTCACATGAAACGGCTCAGAAGTGATTGAATAATGTAAGCCTGGCTCATATTTGACACGTGTACTGCTAATGGATGTTTGTAGCAAGTCAAATATGACGTTAAGTGCTCTGGATGTCTGGCACGACGTCTGACTGTAGCAGGGCATTTCATTATTCCTAACACTGCAATGCAAAATACATGCTCCGAACTGGTCTGTGCAAGTCTCGACTGGTTTTGAAAGTGTAGCAGTCATGTTGGCAGGTGACCAGAGCTCTAATCTCCCAATTTGTCTGGCTCATCGTCTGTGAGCCTCCTCAGTATGTCAAAGGCAATCGCATGTAGCTATGGCGCCATAAACCATCTATTTCCAGACTTTAATCTGAGTCAGATTACTGTGTTTACTATGAGAGAGCCATATCCAGACACAGGCTGGTGTCCCCTGGGAGAGATGCACAGAGTGGTACATGTGAGGAAGGCTAGAGGGTCTGAGGGAACAGAGCAGGTGAGGGAGTACAGTACCAAAGAAATCAGAGATGAGAAAGAAACTGAAACTTATTTGGTGATTATTTCACTAAAGCAGAAGGACACCTACAGGATCTGGCACAAAGATTCAGGCACAGGCTTCTACAGATAACACCAGCCCAACTGGCATCATTTCAGGTATTGAAAGCTGCTTAAACAACTGATAGAAAATTAATCTGCAGCAATGTTGATAGTCATTTATTAAGCTAAAATTCTCCCAATGAGCTTTTCTAAGGAGGTCTTGCAACACATTTGGATGCTTCAGTATTTTTCAGACATTTCAACAATTAATCAAACGTGTCATACAGATCATTTGATAATGAAACTACTAATGGTGTAGCAGTGTAGTTGAATCCAGGTTAATAAGGTGTAGTACCTGGGATGGACCAGGGAGGGGTGTCCTGGCTCCTCCTTGATGTCTGAGAAAAGACGGTTAAACACCAGAGTAGGTGGAGATGTTTTCCCCTGTGGAAAAAAAAAACACATAAATATGACAACCAACACCAACACACTTTCTTGTAGGAATATTGTGTTATGGTTACAAAGGCACAGAATCCACATTTATTGATCCGAGCATCAATTTTACAGTTGAATAGATAAATTATTACAATGGCAATGGGATGCATGCCCACGCACACACACATGCACACACATGGATATGTGGAGAGAAGCAGCAGGAGTAGAAGGGAATGTGCCGTACTGCACATGGCGCTCTTGGAGCCTTAATCTAATAAAGCTAATATATGCATGCATACATGTGAATGAGGGATCATCCATCAGGCATCAGCTGAGACACTGTGCATGTGCGTGTTTGTGCACGACCCAGAGAAAAAGATAATCATGATGAAGAGCTTCTTCCCTGCATGTAAAGTTGGTGTGTGTGCAGCGATAGGGGGGAGGTGAAGAACAAGAACCGTTCAGCAGCCGAAAGAGTGTGTGTTTCCTGACAGGTCAGAGAGGAGAAGCGTGCCGCCATGAATGGGTGAACAGGGGGTGTGTCTGTTAGTGGGGGTGTGGGTGGTGACCCTGAGAGCTGACCTGCGTGTAGAGGAGGGGGAGGGGGAAGAAAGGAGTGGTAGGAGGTGATGGAGAGCGGGCGGACGCATAGAGGGAGGAAACTGACAACTGACCTTTCTCGCAGGGTCGGCATCAGCCAACTTGTCGCTAGTGGAGCAGAGATCTGCAGAGGATTTCCTCACCTGGCTCTCCTCCTCCACTGCCTTCTGAAAAGAGAGAGAGAGAGAGAGAGACGGTGGTTAAACGGACTGACAAACACACCCCAAAGTTAAACAGAAAACGAAAGACACGGGGATATGATGCAGTGCAGAATGCATTTGTTAGAACTCTGAACAATTAAAATGACTGCCTCTGTCAGGGAGCGTGGGAACAAGAGGAAGAAAGAGCAGAGAGAAAAAATTACAACTGGCACGCAGTCACAGAGGGGAAGGATAGAGACAAATGGCATTTAAACGATGGGAAATAGAGACAAATGACATCCAAGAGATAGAAAATGGAGACAAATGGCATTAAAAGTGAACAGCAGTAAGTGAGCTATGGCCTGAGCCGGCCATGATACAGCGCAGCAGAAAACGAAGGTGGCGGGAAAATGGATAAGCCAAGAACAGGAGCTGAATGAGCCTGCTGAGGAAGGCCCATGAATAAAACACAAGAAAAGCCAAGCTGATAGTCAACATGGAATATTGCCATGTGCTTGTGCGTATGTGATTCATTGGTATACATGCAATGATGTTTGAGTCAACCTCTCGCTCAATGTGAAGACGTATATTTGTTTGTGCTGAATCTTTATGATTCATTGTGTCAGCTTCGTAGCCTGTGAGTCTGTAGATACTACTGGTGCTGCCTCTACTTGTGTGTTTGTGTGTCTAAGTGTGTGTTTTTGAGCAAATCCAGGACACGCACAGCGAGCGGCCACAAGCTGATGGAGTTGATGCTTATCTGTGGCAGACGGGCCTGACACTACACACAGGCTGCCTGCAGTTCACACACACACACTTTCAACCAAACTGACAAGTCGCACAAGCACCAGAGGAACAAGAATTTCCAGCATTGCTATACGAGCCGCTAGGTAGCCCACAGCAACAGACAGAGAGTGGATTAAGGATGTAGAGAGGAGGTGGGATGAGAAGGGGATGTAGAAGAAGAAGAACAAAATGAGTGTAGATGAACAGAAGAGAATTCAATGAAGAGAAAATTGCAAAAGCAGTGACCAGAAAGAAGATGTGGAGTTGTAGAAAGCATCAATAATTGACTTACTACCCTTTTAAAGCCATCTATAAACGTTTATCCAGAGAATGCACATGCGCACACACACACAGACACACACACAGTTGGGCACAGTAAAGAATAAACAGCCTTTCATCAGCTGGACTAAAGGATTTTCCTCTGTGCTCTACTGGTTAAGACACACTGTCATTACTAGAGCTGAACAGCCTCAGAACAATGCTGGCAAATTACTGTGACAACTAGGTATTAGCCGCTTATCAGCCATCCTGACTACCAGTCCACAAACAACCTTATTTAGCAGCTTTAGCCAGTACCATACTCATAATTACTCACATGCTATATCTCAGAATATATATTTAAAAATATTCCAATCTATTTATCATATTATAAAACCCTTTCAGTTTTAACCCCCTGCATACCAGTGAATCGAGAACTTCTACTGTGTTAATGGAACTATTTGACATTTAGTTAATTTGAATTCATTTATTAGGCAAAAAAATAATAATGAACTAATAGCAGCCTCTCTAATGTGAAGATGTGCTTTTCTCTGGCTCTGTTTTCTATCATTGTTAACTGAATATCTTTTGCTTTTGGCTTGTGGCCAAACAAAACAAGCAATTTGAAGATATCACATCAGGTTCTGGGAATCTAAATAATGAAATGTGTAATTACAATAAAAAAGCATTAAAAATTAATCTGAATATCCAAAATGCTCATTTTACATTTCTTCCTGCAACTCCCACTAAAAATCAGACTTTTTATGCATCTCTTTATGCGGACACCAAAAACATCAACTTGCAGTACCGTTTGTCTGTGAGCTCATGTTTGCTGTATGTAGGGGATAGTCCCTTATTTACAAGGGCATGGATGAATGAGCATGTGCATGCAAATGTAAAAGGCTGGAGCCATATGCGTAGCCAGGTGCGTCTCGCTGTGTGTATACAGAAGGGGGCTCGTCCGTTTTACGAGCGCTTGTGGTTGGTGTTTTTTCCTTATTTTTCTCCAGAAGGCAGCACTGCAGCACTGAAAGGAGGGGGAAGGGAGTAAAAGGCTAGCAGAGAGCGAGAGAGAGAAAGAGAGAGAGAGAGAGAGAGAGAGAGAGAGAGAGAGAGAGAGAGAGGGATGATGGGACAGGGCAGAGATAGAAGGAAGTGGGGGGAAAGAGGGAGGAGAATTGACAGAAACAACAATAAAACCACTGCAGTGGTGTGAAGGTGAGCTGTGTCTTCACTAGCTGGATTCTCTCCAATACAAAGGTTGTCAGTGAGTGTGTGTATGTGTGTGTGTTTGAGGCTCTCCCTGCTAGAGTCCCCTAATCTCAAACCTGTCACTACCACTGCACAAGTGTATGTGTGTGGTACAAACACACACAGAGGGAGAGCACGGGGCCAAACTGACATTAACACCAGGTCATCCAGAGGGCTTTGAGCTGCTTGACCCCCACGACAGAAGATGCTGTGCTACTGAGACAACTGACAGCTCATTAAAAGGTAGGTCTGTCCGTCTGTGCGTGTGTGTCTGTGCGTCTATATTTGTGAGGACCAATTAGACCTGGGGAGTGTGTGTTCCACTAATGGTCGCCGATCTCTCCCAGTAATTCCTGCTTACCTGACAGTTGACAGCTTAACGCCCCCACACACACGCACACACACACACACACACTACTGTTCATTATTCCTGCTGTTCTGCGCTCTATTTCTAAATGAATGTGTGCAGGTGCAAACGTTTGCACATTTCAACACAACTGTTTCCCTCTCCTCCTGTCTCCCTCTGCCTCTCTGGCGTCTGTTCCACCTTCCCACCCCCCACCTTGCTTTATTAACACACACCACGCTGCTACTCGGCCCTAATCTGCAATAATGAAGCACCTCTCTTATCTAGGTTGCTTCTGCAACACACAAACACACGTGTGCGCACACAAACAGCCCCGTAACCCCCCTATGTGTCCAACCCTTTGTCAGGCTGAACCTCGCCTTATGACAATGTGGATTAGTATTCCATACACACACACTCAACTGAACTCTGCCCTGTTGTTCCTAATCACCAGCAGTCTGCCTGCTTTGCTGCTGCAGCTACACACTACTTCATGCCAACGCTATGCAGCTTGATGAAACACACTGCTCTAGACACACACAGCCATGTGAACTTTTACAATGACCCATTTCCAGAGCCTCAGTTTAGTCCCCGACCATTAGCACACGTGACATTTCTACAGCAGACGCATTAATGGAGCAAAAAGTGGGGTTTTTTTGTGCGTCTGTGTTGCCTGAGTGCCATTAAATCCAACAATAACAAGTGCCACTCTACTACACAGACATCCATGACCGTACATTACCATACACAGTCTGGTAAACACAGGCAGGGAGAATGCACTTCATCAGCAGCCTTGTATGTGCTTCCAAAGCAAAGCAGTAACATCTCATTTACAATAAGAAAACAACCTGCCTCTTTTCTCTTTGGAGATTGAAATTGACAGCAAAGGCACATTTAAAATAAAAGGTGACATTGTGGTATTGTGTAGAAACTAAATTCTGTTCGGAGCATTAAGCTACCCAACACAACCATATCATTTATGAAGAGCTGATTTCTGATGACCTTCAACTTCACAAAAAGTTGACAGCTCCCCCAATTTTGTAGCAGAAGACTGCAGAGGATATAAGTGAGTCTCTTCCAGCTCTTGACACTGTCTGTTTATCCTGACAGACAACGGTAGGTAAGTCTACTCTTTTTGTAATATATATGTACTTCAGTTAACAGCAGACCCACAGACACAGACTGACACACTGCCACACAGAGTGCAAACAAGTCTGAGGTCAAGCTCTCCTCCTCCCCTCCTCGACTCTCCACTCCAGTCACGTGGATCCTCCAGATGACTGCCGTCTCAGTGCATATAAACGCACACACACAAAGTTACTCTCGGCTATAAATACATACGCTCTCTCCATACATGTATAATAAAACACATACATGGCTCCCCCTCTCACACACACACACACACACACACACTAAAGTCATGCATTTTCCATGGAGCAAATTGGCACTTACTTTAAAAAATTTAGGAGCAAAAAGGGAAAACACTGAGGAGAGTGATCTGTGTTTAACCTGAACAGGTCGCTCTTGTGAGACAATGGTGAGTTGTTACTGTAGCCAAAGAACGACATGATCACAAGAAGACTGAAAACACAATGATTAGCAGCCTGACAGAAAACTGCTGAGCAACTTTTGCAAAAATGAAAAATAAATGTCTTGTACAAGCTTCTTAAAGTCCTCCAGTCTGTAACTTAACCCATAAAACCCATATATGTGTATTAAAGTCATATATTTATCAACTATTTGCATGAAGCTAATCCCCTCTTACATTAAAACGGCTTAGATGTACCTCTACACCGTTACTTTCTCGAGGATGGACGCATCTAGAAAGTTCCTCTCCGCTCCCTGCAGCTCAAGCACACCAGCTCACCTACGACTCTGCTGAAACACTGCAGAGCTACTCTACGCTGCACAATGACAAGTTCAAATATTTGAGTATCTCAGCCACACATGTTTGAGCTGGGAACCGATTCTGAAGAAGATACAGGAAGCCTCACCCTGCAAGCAGACGGGATTGGTTCCTCAGGTTTGTGATGTATGAAACCCTGGAAATGTGAACCCATGGTTTTGTGACTGCCATCAAAACACTACAGTTACATTCTTCATTCTTTTAAATGCCACTAGTTTCATCTTAATAAACACAAAGCAATTACTTGATAATGCAAATAATCATTACTGCAAGTTCATCACCAGGATTGATAGCATGTGCCCATTCTTCTGAGAACAGACTACCGGCATTTTTAAAAGTGTAAAACCCTACTCAGGATATGAAACATACTCAGTCACACATGCACACACACACAACTAGTCTCACAAGCCCAATGGCATATCTTATCTAGGACACAATAAAGAGTTCACAAGCCTTGGTCTGACCTTTCATCCCATGAATGTGTGTTTTTAAAATCCCTTCTGTGCCCTCATACACAAGCACTGCTGGGCACAGTTGTCTTAACATCTGTTGAAACCCTGCCATCATTGATCGGGTATGAAAACTGAAAACAAACCCACAAGCAAGCGCCACAATCTAGTTCAGGGGACAGAAACAGAGGGGTTCACAAAACATAACTGTGCCACCCATCCTCCCTCTTCCTCCCCCCTTTGCCTCTGAACCATTCATGCGCCCTGGCATTCAGGAGGGGGAGGGAGAGCGTGAGGGATAGCAGAGTAATGCAGCTCATTCTCCCTTTTTCCTCTCACAGGAGGAAGTAAACAGCCTTTATTTGGGTGCCTTTTCAATCTGCTTCAGACAGGAGGGAGGAATAGAGGAACACACACACACACACAGGCACACACACACAGACAGACAGACACACACTCAGAGAGACAGCCAGTCACACCCTGTCTGTTTCTAAACCACATCCTGTACTGCTGCTCTCGTCAACTGTGTCAAAGATCAAGCGAGAGATACGTAGATATATATACTTCCTGGCTGAACAGTGCAACAACAAGATATTGAAACATGCTGTGGCTCCCTGAATGTGGGACATTCATTTATGTCTCTTTAATGACACTTCTCTAAAGGGCTGATCTATGTAGTGCTGCCTTTAGCTTGCAACCAAGGTCTGACATATATTAACGTTGCGCCTTCCTTTTAGGTCTGGTTTTGCTGGGGCCCAGTGCTCTGGTGGTCCCACCTGGCCCCCCCACACACAGACACCAGGGGCCTTTTATATAGAGGTCTTAATCCAATAAACCATGGACTGGGAGCCACACTTTGTTTCAGCAGCCAAATCAATAACAGCCCACAAGGGAACCAGGCAACAAAATGAAGCAAGTGAAGGAATATACTTTTTTTCTTTTCTTTTGGTAGACGTTCTTTGATTAAGTCAGCACTGTGAAATGAGATGACTGGGCTTTGTTGTAAGTGTTCAGTTCTTGAGTAATGCTTGAATCTTTGGTTACCTGTGCGTAATAGACTCATAATTAAAACAGGTATATTTGCCACAAAGAGGGCATATTCATCAATTCTTTCAACAGTGATCATGTCTCCTGCTCAGACTGTTTAAAGTATTTGACCCTTCTCTTTGTATTTCTTACTGTCTGTGCTCAGACGAAGATTACTCAACTGATTATTCTTTCAGCTTTGTACAAAGAGATAAGCGGTAATAACACCGGGCAGGGCACGGATGAGGACAGGTCTGACAGGTGGACGCTTAGACAAACAGGTGACACAGGGAAACAGGAAATAAAAAAAAAAAGAGGTCGGCAGTAAGCCAAGACAAACGAGCAGACAGACAGACGACATGTGACTGTCTGTCTGTCTGAGCCTTGCCCCAGATGCACACCACACACACACCTGTTCCTCCCTATTTCCAAACACAAAGACCAGAGCCAGACAAGCACAATGATAAGCATCAGCC
>OMNN01028859.1:0-16423 GCA_900302755.1 Chromis chromis
AACTGTGTATCATCAGCGTAACTGTGAAAGTTGACTCCATGTCTCCTGATGACACTGCCTAAAGGGAGCATATACAAGTTAAAAAGCGCTGGGCCTAAAATCGAACCCTGGGGCACACCACATGTGACCTTATGGACCTTAGAGGAGTACGTATCTAAACTTACCACGAATGTCACGTGACAGGCCGATGTGCTGCAAGCGGGTTACAAGAATAGTGTGATCTACTGTATCGAAGGCAGCGCTCAGATCCAGTAGAATCAACAGAATCATAATTTAATCTAAAATCATTTAAAATCTTTAAGAGGGCTGTCTCGGTGCTGTGGTTTCCCTAAAACCAGACTGAAATTTCTCTAGGACATTGTGTGAATTAATAAAATCCTTCAGCTGAATAAAAACGAGTTTTTCTAAAATTTTTGTATAAGTTAGATACCGGTCTAAAATTGTTAAAATCATTCAAATCTAAACTGCTCTTCTTCAGCAGGGGCCTCACCACTGCCCCTTTAAAGGCAGCAGGAAAGACCACCTTCTGAAGAGAGCAATTCATCATGTTTAAAAGCTCGTCTCCAAAAGATCCATAAAATAACTTTAAAAATGGGGTCGGATTGGGTCTAAAAGACATGTGGTGGGCCGCACTGAGGAGAAAACTTTATCAAGTCTCAGCATTAATCAGGACAAAACTGTCCAGTGTTTCCTCCGGTGAAGACAGACACCCAGATGTGTTTAAAACCATATTACTTGTGGAAGTAATATGGTTTACTTGGAGGATAGAGTTCATTAAAAACAAACAATCCAGTTTTCTATCTAAAATCAATTCATTCACAATAAAAGACGTGTTCAGCAGATAGCAGACATTGAGGAGGGCCATGTTGATTGTAAGTGGAGACTGATTTACTGTAGGATGTGGTTGAGCTTTGGGGAGAGGTTTGAGATTATTGATATTAATGGTAGATATGTGAGGAGGGTTATGCTGAGTCCACTCTCTGCTGACGATGACAGGAATGTGGTGAGTTGAGTCCGGTGGAGCAGCAGGTGGTGGTGTGTGGGAGGTGCGGTGTGGCAGAGGGGCGTGTGTGAGGTAATTGGCAATTGAGTGCAGGTGTGGAGTTGTGGATGGCGTTGTAGACATATGACTACAGATACATATGGTAGCTGATTATGTAACCCACTGAAGGTTCATTAACATTTTACTACTTTGTCATGTGTCAGTATGGGAAAAAAAAATCAATGGGGACTCTATAGAAGTGCAACTGTTTGCCTTGGGTCATATGGGTCACTGTGACAAATGGCAACACATAGAAACTGCATCAGGCACGAACATGGCTTTCTGCATCAGTCCACGCTCCACCACTCCAGTGTTATAGAAAAAATGTCTGGGTACGCCACGTTTCAAAAGAACTACTCCCTAAACATTCATGAGGTTAATGATCAGTCAGCGAGCTCCTCAATCAAACCTCATGTTGCCATAAACCATCAGATGTTAGAACAAAGCACATGCTACAGGCAAGCTACAAACACTGCCTACTGCAACCAATTTTCACAGAAGGGTAAAGGAAAAGAAAGAGAGCCATGTAATGCATGCCCACACAGCACTCCGTTTTAGACTATATTGTTTAACTAGATGAGAACACAGACATTCTGTTTCTTTGCCTTTGTTGGCAAGTTTTTATATCATACTATAAATGACAATCATGCAACACTGAGCTGAATTAAATTGTATTTATATATCACCAAATTATGACCTATGTCATCTCAATGCACTGTAAATTGTAAGGTCAAGAACATACAGCAGGTACCTACTGAAGTGTAGGTACTGTGAGAGGCCCTGAAAAACTGCTGGGTGGATCTCCACGGTGATTGGTTAAACCTGGAGAAGACAATGGTGATTGGTTGCACCCAAAGAGGACAATAAGCAGCATGTTTCTGCCCTCTTGATGTCCTAGTTGGTTAAGAGTCTTCTCCTGTCTAACATGGCCATATTCATTGTAAAAAAAAGCAGTCAGACCCTACATAGCAATGGAAACAGAAAGGCTGAAAGGCTGATTACATTGTGAACCTGGGGCCTGCCCCGAGATCCTGCAGTGGAAAGCTACAGAGAAATATAATAGGAACACAGTTCTCCCTTAGGCAAGCACCTGATGACAGAGAGGGGGGAAAACTCCCTTTTAACAGAAAGACACCTTTGGCAGAACCAGACTCGGGGTGAGTGGCTGTCTGACTCGACCAGTTGGGGTGAGAGGAAACCATAAAGAAAAGAGAACGAACAGTGAGGAGAGAGCCACCAGAGGTCTGGCAGTTTGAGAGTTCTGCACAGTATCTTTGCTGTTCCTTGGACTACACTCTACTGGACAGAGACCTCAGATGTTGTACCTGTAATCTGCTAGGGTCACTCTCCTAGTTTGGGAGTCACAGCCCCTAATGTTCCTTTTACCACTGTGACAACCTCGGCCTTCACCTTTCACATCTGTTCTGGTTGTTCCTTCTGCCACTGGTATTTCCTGATTTTTTTGTGTTTTTCCTCCTAATGTTACTGTCAGCTGGAATTGCCCCATCTCCCACAACTGCCCTCTTCAGCTCCTTGTCAACCACCTTTATGTCAGGTTGGTTAGCCAGCACCTGTGTCAGTCTGGAACTTGAAGTCCCACAGGAACTTAGCTTTGTGTTCTCAGACATTTTGGTGGTGTTTCCCATCGGATCCTGGGGGCTTCTAGTCTAGTTTTTAGCCCTTTGAGATCTCTTGATAAAAAGGGCATTATAAATAAAATGTATTATCATTATTATTATTTATTATTAGATGTTCATGTACATTATCTTGATATGCTGTCCAAGCTTGCATTTCACATCCTGCTACTATGTGCTGGATTGTCTCAGGGGCCTCTTTGCACAGCCTGTACCTGTCTGCTGTGGTAGACCCCCTAACCCTCTATGAATCTGGTGCTCGGGGCCTGTTCTTGTGCTGCTATGATCAGGGCCTCTGTACCGTCCTTCAGACCAGCCTTTTCAAGC
This sequence comes from Chromis chromis, assembly GCA_900302755.1. NCBI lineage: Eukaryota > Metazoa > Chordata > Actinopteri > Pomacentridae > Chromis > Chromis chromis. The sequence continues at coordinate 3,004 of OMNN01028859.1, forward strand.
CACTGGTAGAATTTCTTGATGTCAGCCACCTCCTCTGTCTGCCAATGGTAGATCCATGGAGGGGTTTGGTCTTCTACGATATCTCCTCTTCCTCCTCATCATCTCTTTCTTCTGCTGTCTGAGGCACCCTTAGAGCTGGTCATCCCAGGGGGCCATCTTCCTGGTGTATTTTTGGATTCTTTTTGTGTCATCCTGGATCATGGCTCTGACACTCATTAATCATCACCTGTCCGAGTCTGGATTTGGGAGTAGTACCCTCCATGCACTGTGAGGAGTTTCCATATCTTGACATCAGCATAATCCATTTCCTCCAGTGGCCAGCTAACCATTCCAGCTGGGTTTGACTGGTAGAGCCTACACATTGATGGCTTGGATCTTATTCCACTCGTTGAGCTGGCTTCTCAAGACCTGTCCTATCCTCTGGAGGTATTTTCTCCACAGCTTCACTGACTTCTTGATGAATATCATCAATGTCTGCCTAGTCTCAAAGTCTTGTGTCACTGCTCTGTCAACCAGCAGCTGCTGCTTTGACACTATGGTGTTGTTTCCTATGCCCTTCCGAGCTTTGCTCACGTACTGACTTGTGTGCCCACTAAGCTTAGTTGCGATGATGCATGAGAGGAGCTTTAAAGTTGTGGAGAGGTGGATTAAGGCGCAGTAGTTTGAAAGTTTGAACACTTGAGGGTTTTTTTCATGATTAGGCTTGGCTTGCCATGTGTTAGCCAGGCTAGTTAAGTGCCAGATGCTAGCAGCGCACTTATCTGTGCTGCCAGGCGATCATTGAGCGCTGTTAGCTTCTTTAGCCAGTAGGAGTAGATAATGTCAGGTTCTGGTGCTATCCAGCTCTTCATTTTTTGTTTGGAAGTCTCTAGAGCCCCACTTATTGACATCTTGTCGTACTTCTTCATTCAGGACCTGTCTGTCAAGACCCCCTTCTGTGCTTCTGTTAGCTGACTGATGCCCCTTCTGGCTTCCAACCTCCTACTGCATAGGGGGCACTCTCTGCATGCTTTATTCTTGATCTTATGCCCAGGTATCTCCAAGATTACTGTTGCTGTGGCATATACAACTTCATTTGTTTCTGTGATAGTGGGATAGTGAGTAGAGCTGTATTAACATTTGCAAGCTTTTCTTCTGATGGGACTTTTTCCGTGGGCCAAGTGTTGACATTGCTTTGCCTATCCATAGTCTTCATCCACAGCTCTGTTCATGCAGGTGTCATGACTGGTGGTGGGGTGGCATCAGGTTGCTTGGCAATGCTCTCCACTAGTACTGGGGTCAGCTCAGTATCTCCTTTGGTGTTCAGGAGTGTTCCCATTCTGTTGGAGCCTTTCTCGTTCCAACTGTGACAGTAGTTTCTCTTTATGTTTGTGGATTATATTATCGGCTGCTTCTTGGTTAAGTGTGGAGGTTGATCTCCTTCTTACCCATAGGTCCCACATGCATAGAATGTAGCCTCTCTCATTTGGCCTGCTGCTAGCATTCCATCAATTCCATATTCTCATCTCTAGTCCATGCATGGCATGTTCCAGTATCCTCGTTCCCCAATAGACTTTGTTATTCTGGGCAACATCCAAGCCGGTATGGCTTTAGTTTATGACTCTCAGTCATATTCCGAAGTAGGCTTGTGTAGTACAGGGGCTGACTGTATTGCCAAGTCAATTTTATTTACATATCAATACACAAATTTCAGACGGCTTTAAAAACTGTACAACATCCAATGAGATCTTGTCTTATTTCCCAGTATCTTTCACTGGTTCGTCACATTCCTACCGTCTTAACTAGATCTTCTATCTATATGGGATGTCCACTGTGTGAATCAACTGACTTAGCACCGCTGTTTTTTGTTGCATTTCAGACAGCTTTAAGAAAACACTGCAATGATGTGTTCATATTCAGCATACGTTATATTCATGGGTGCTGGTTATTTCACATTGCAGACTGTGACAGATACATGAGCAAGACAGTCAAAGCTCAACCTGCAATATTATGATTAGTAAATTCAAATTATATGTATACTGCATGCAACACTACTGCAGCTGCAGTAAGTACTGAAAAAAAAAGGAAAAAGAAGGATGCAATTAGTTTTTTTTTATTCATTTACTTGCAAGCAGTCTTGTAGGACCGTGGATCACATCATCTGGGCGCATACACATACTTCAGAGAAACAAGACCCGTCCACACAAAAACTGCTCCATAGCACTATTAGAGGTTAAAAACTCCCCAGGGTACCATTAACAGCTTCTCTGCAGACTCCTCTGTTAGCTCCCTTTAAATTAGTACAACAAAAGGGGAAATAACTGAATAAATAAAGAGAGTGAACGTTAGGGCTGTCAGATTGATCTACCTTGCATGGTCAGCCTTAACTACGGATGTCTGGGGGAAGCCCATTCCAAAAGACATGACTTACAAAGTCATTGATTTTGCTTCCAAGCAGTCAGGTTCACTCAGCTGATAAAGCTGAAACAGGAAGTTTACTCCCTCCTCAGCCTCTGTTACACAGTTCCAGATGTAATAATGCAACAACTCAACCTCCAACAGAATCTTACCTGAAAATGAAATCACTGAATATTGTAATGCTATCAGATAATATTTACATCAATGAATAAATGTCCTCCCTGCTATTACTCAGATAACAGCAGGATGATACAGGACGAGTTGCACCAGAAGCGTGCTGGGCATCATGTGAACCATACAAGACGTTTCACTAACTATCTACACAAGCAGCATTTTGTTTTCAGAGAGAACACAGCTTCTACAGCACATTAAATAACTCTTTTGGCCAAAAACAACAGTAAAACAAAACTATTGTCAGAGGGTTAGTTAGTGTGTTAGTTTGCACTGGAGGACAAACACTTTCTGACCTTAGTCCGTTGGAGGATAAGTCTGAATTGAATTAAGTGAAAGGTTTCTTCTCTGTACCACAACATGTATTTAAAGACAGAGTTTGTTCTCAAATAGTTCTCAGCTCTGGTAGAAAAATAGAAAAAAAAATTGTTTTTTAGAGACAAGAGAAAGAAAATGGCTGCATTCTGTCGCTTTGGTCTAGTCTATTTGTGTTCAAATGAAGGTGTCCTGTGGAGTTTTTCAAATGCTTTCCCCTTCACCACAAAAAATGCTTTTAAAATATATTTTCTGTTAACATCTGCTTTGTAGTCTACAGTCTTCTTCCTCCCTGTCCACAGTGCATTGCTACTTGTCTGTGTGTGCTACTGCCATCAATAGCTTAACTATGAAGGTAGAGCTCAAGTGAAAAGCAAGCCATTGCAGCTGCAGGCGCAGAAATGGACGTGTGGGAGAAAATATAAAGTCCTGTACAGATAATGAATCAGGTAAGAGAAGTGTTTGATTGTCCCGTGGTAGAAAAGCTGTTTCAAAGCAGACATGTTGACTTGCCACTATAAGAAAAGCTTAGTTGTTGCTGAAAACATTAAGAATCAATCGGTTTCATTTCGTTTCCCAGTAAGATCATCCACTGAGACAGTACGCCTTACCAACCCTAAGGAGAACCTCATCTCTTTTAAGGGACTGACCCATCATTGGTCTGGCAAGTTATCCCATCTGATAGTTGGCATTTTTCCAGTTATCAGTATCACATTTAAAGAAATGAATTTAAAAATGTGTTACTTTGGCCCTGATGCAGCTGCCTCCTTTTATCTATAGTCACCACTCTGTGGTCTCAGGCAATGTCCCACCCACGGCATTATCTAATTGGTTACACATCACAACTGTGTGTCAACACTGAAGGATGAACAGGGCTTCATGACATTTTCTCTGGTTGGTACTGGTGCTACCAACGCTCTTTGTTGGTTGCACCAGCACATGATTTGGTCAGAAAGTAAGTCCATGTTGCCTGACAAGCTAACTTTAGGAATTTTTTGGACCTGGTTTCATAACAGTGATTTTGAAGAGCATCATTTTATGAAGGACCCGTGGACTGGATTGTTGCCTGACTGATTTAGGCATGAATCAATTCCAGCTCTATGAATATTGACACACTGCTTTACTGGACGAACTCTGCAGCTTACCTTCGTGCACGGTCACCCCGCAGTTGTCACACTGGATAATCTCATCTGCATCCTCGCTGTTGTCTCCCAGACAAACGCAGCAGATGAGGATGTGCTGAGTGCTCCAGGTCTGGGACCGGTCAAGCAAAGCATCCTAAAGGATCAGGGAACAGAGCCACAGTAAAGCCACTTATCAATGCCCTATTCCTCTGTTCTGAGCACAGATCCAGTGACTGCTACTTAGTAAATCCCATCTACAATGTTCATGGACACTGTGCTAAGTCGATTACAACAAAAGCAAAAGTATTCTCCTAGAATCACTCTGATAACATCTAAACCTCTCACTGGATTATATGTTGGCTTTGTGACTCATATTGTGCTTTAGCATCATGGAGTCCCATACAGAGTTGCCAATGTGCAGATCATCTGCCTAATTTATCTGCAGTGGTTTAGATAACTAGGACAAGGTGAAAGAATACATTTGCTGTAATGTTTAGGAGCTTATTGGAGTGGACGTTTCTTCACGTTTCTTCAGCCTGGTCCATAGGAACTTTGTTGCAATACAAATAAATATAAACCTTAAGACATAATTGCTTGGGATTGCTGGGTTCTGTCTTCAAGGTCTTCACCTTACTATGTTAAGTGCTACAAGATGACATATGTTGTGAATTGGCGCTATATAAATTAAATTGAATTGAATTAAAATTGAGTTTGTGCAAAGTGATGGGGGTAGACTTTTGCCACACTTCACCAATATTCATTCAAATACATCACAGAGAGGGCAAAAGAAACAGTCTGGATGCCTTTTTCATTCACTTCTCCCTACAACTTCACATCTATTAAGATCTATTAACACCTAAAATGTCCATACAAATCAAACTTTAGTGCAGTGAAAACAGAGTCTATAACAAGTCAGATTAATAAGAATTATCAATAACAAATACAATCCAGGTTCTGACAAACCGTAAACAGGAGCCGAGTATTACTTTGTTCCTTCCAGCTGTTTGTGGGAGTCTTCTGAGTTTATTAAATACCTGCAGCATCAGACAGCACCAGGATTCATATGAGCATTTCCAAAGAGAGATAGCTGCATAACAATAATTCTACAATTATACCCCACATGAAGACAGGATCCATCAGGATCTGTACAGCATGCGTACACACAGTGTACTGTCCTTCACCTCAGACAGTTGAGCTTACATGCATAGAGCCACAAACTATAAGGTGCAGTTAATTCACTTGTCGCTGTTGTCCTCAGGTTAAGTGTTGACCTTCATCACAGTTGTGGGGGTATATTTATTTTACTGTTAAAGGAGTGGTTAGATTATTGACATGGACAGAATTTTCAGGGTTTAGGAAATAAAAAATAAAAAATCAAGCCAGTGTGACTAATGCACTGTATGTGCTACAAATGAATGATATAGTGATGTGAAAACTTAAGGTTTTATAGAAATCTTCTATTTTTGCATCTTTCTCACACTTAAATGTTCCAGATCATCAAACTAAGATTTATATTTATTGAATATTATACTTTAAATTGACTTTAAATGATGGTTTATTAAAGATTGATTGAAAACCTATATTGGGGCTCATCTAGATATTTATTTGTAAATGCCAGATGAACTTTTATGTTCTTTCTGGTAAAGAGTGGTTTGCACCTTGCAACTCTCACATAGACCCATGTTGGCCCAGTGTCTTCCGACGGACCTTAACTGAGTCCAGTGAGGTCTGCAGATCTTTTGATGGTCATCTGGGTTCTTTTGTGACCTCCTGGATTAGATATTAGATATATTAGATGTGATTTAAGCTAAATTCACGGGTCAAAGAACCAAAACAATGAGCTTGTTTTAGAGATGAGGAGAACTGAAGAGTTGATGTTCATTTTCAATGAGTTTGTCACGAGAAGTGACACCCATCATATTACACATAACCTTGTCACACACACACATTTACACTCACCTCATTGCCCTTTCCCTGGGACATGCTATCATTGGTCAGTTCATCATCAAAAGCAGTGTTGCTCTTCGTCTTCTTCTTGGGCTTCTTCGCCTCTTTGTCACTGTCACTGCTACTGTTGTTGTTGTCATCACCATCTTCCTTTTCATCATCGTCATCATCCTCATCATCATCCTCATCATTGTCATCGTCATCATCGTCACTAGCACTGCCACCATCTTCCTCCTCTGTGCCTCCTTTCTGGGTAGCTGCCTTGCCTTTCTTCTTTCCTGCAGTAGGCCTCCAGTCGTTATCGTCTTCACTGTCGTAGTCGTCCATCTCGTTCAGTTCCTCCATGGTGGTGAAGTCCAGCAGGGGGCGGTTTCTGCGGAAATTCCACTTCTTGGGCTCGGCCTGAGACTCTTCAGCATTTGTGTTGCCAGACACAGATGTTGCCGTAGATTCAGTTCCTGTAGCTGCAGCAGGCTCCGGCTCTGGCGTCTTCTTGCTCTTGCGTCTGCCTTTAGGTGGGGTGACAGCGGGGGTGTCTTTGGTGGAGCTGTCTGACGACGGTTGCTGTTTGCTTTTGTCTTCATCCTCAGTTAGGTTGTCCTCAGCAGCCAAGTCTTTGGCCTCCTCCTCGTCTATACCATCGTCTGCAGAAGGAGCGTTCTCCGAGTCACTTTCTGAACCCGCAGCACTCGCTTTGGACCCTTCATCATCACTGCCATTACCTGTGCCATCTGAGCCTATCACAACACAGAACAATGACAACAAAGAAAATAGTAACATTTACATTCTATTTTTGGTAAAGGCGGACCGTAACTATAACTTGACTGCTTTAATATTTGTGTGGACAATGTGTTTTTCATTTAAATTTCAACAGGCTAACCAGCATTTGTCTATCCAATATTTGTTTCAGTGTCTCATTATGGGGAGCACTCTCTCCGTCATCAGATAACAGTGGTCACCTCCAGTTTAAGGCTGAGAACAGTTTCACCCTCTCAAAAAAAATTTACATTTTGCATAACACCAATACATTTTTCATTTCCTTGGTAAAAAACAAAGTAATATTATTCTTTACCTCAAGTTAAAAACTGCCCTATTGGTTTTACATAATTGTACCAAGGTATCACAATTGATCTTATACTACAGCAGTGGTTCCCAACCCTGGGATGAGGATTACCCCAAAGGGTCCCAAAACCAGACTGGCTCACAATATGAGAATAAGGGCAACCCCAATTTGTCATTGGTGCATACCACATGGATGCAAATGCAATCAAGGGGTGAGTCCCCAGATTAATTCCTGGCCAGCTGGGCCCTAGCTGCATGACACTCCCCTGCTCTCTTACCTGAGAAAGGTCATTTTTATCTATAGGGGGTTATACACAGTGAATGCTATTTCAGCTGGCCTGCAAAAAATCTTAGAAACCGTTTTACTGTTTCAATTTTAAACAATATAAATAAATAAAAGTGTATGTGTTGACTGGTGCTAGACATTGCAAAGACTACGCATACCTGAGGCATCTCCAACTTCAAAGTCACTGTCATCCGAGCTGTCGTAATCCAAGGCATCTAAGAGAGAGGCAGCAAGTGGCTTCACCTGCCGTCGCTTCAAACTGCGGTCCACTAACAAACACACGTTTCAGAAAACAAAACACAAATACGCAAAGTCTGAGTAAACTATAATGAGCAAGATAACACATCTAGATTTTGTAGCGTAATAACTAGCAGTACAGAACTAGAACAAAACGTAGGGAAACCTTGTTACTGTGGAACATGTAAAACCTGGAATTACAGTGTTGCTCTGTGATGATCACTACTGTGTCTCATTCATAGTACAAGCAGATCTAAGCCAACACATCAGACTGAAACTCAGATCTATCTTTCCTCTATACATACATGTAAAATGCTTATCAAGCACTGAAACTGTGCCTGAACCTTGACTATGAGTATAATTTTATCTATATTAGTATTATGTTTAAACTATGAGTGTTGATTGTTTGTGTAACCAGACTGATCATATTAGCTGAACAGGGAATGGAACTTACTTAATACTTCGCCAAGTTTATAACAGTGTGGAGGGTAAATAGTAAAATGGTGAATGGTTCACACTTACAAGCACCTTCTTAAACCTAATCCCAAGCTCTGAGAGGTGCTCGATTGGCCAAACCCCCTCCACCACCAGAGCCACCTGACCCTCGCTGAATTCATCCTAATTCAGTTGCAATTTCAAACACCAAGCTCAAAAAGTGGACAACTGTACGTCACTTTGGATCTAAAAGCAATGTGTCTGAGTTTTTCAGCTGGATTTATGCTTGACACAAGACACTAACAGGAGTACTAGTTTTTGAGCTATATTTTAGTGTCAGGTTTTACTCATGGATGGCACCCCAACAAGACTAGAAACATGTATTATAAGTGTTCACACTATAATCAAATGCATGTGGAAGCACTTACATCACTAGATTGGCATCCACATGTTCTGCCGTATCTATTAATGGATACTACATTAAAGTGCTAAGGCAGGTTTACGGCAACACAGAAATAACTGTGTGTGAGAAACAGCACTTTAAACTCATGGATCCTGAAATGCAAGGGCTCAAATGTAATTCAACACTATTATTTGCATAAATATATATATTTTTTAAAAACTACTAGTGTTTCTTGGGCAGCAATTATCGGCTTTACTTGCATGGTGACGTCTTGATTCCTCATTTTCCTCCACCTCAGTCCACCAAAATTCAACGACAACACTCTATCAACCCTGCTCAGTCACATGAAAGCTTGTTTTGTGCACACTGAAACTACACAGCTGTCTAACAACTAGTAACAATTAACCAAACGTACAGTTAGTCTTGAACCCCTCAGTTTAGGAATTATGTCTCAAAAGGGCTACATCTGCAGCAGACTTCTTTCAGTATTGATGTAAATCAACGTAATGTCCAACCTTAGATGTACTGAAGCACAGAGCCTGAAGAAGAAATACATTATGGTCCAAGTACTTAGTCTGGACTGTGTGTTCTGTTTGGATTGGAGAATAAAAGCATTTTCTTTTACAGAAAAACATAAACAGATTTTAAATAACAAGATAACATTTTGGTCTCAGATTGTAGGGGTTCTGTTTAGGGATCTTTATCCAATCCGAGAGATTGTTATCGGGGCGTTACATAGAATTTTTTAACTTGTCAGTATCGGCTTTATCGAACATAAACCAAAGTCCAATCCTTAGTTTACATCCTGAGCACCGTTCTGAGTGAACAGTCAGGTAAAGGCTGCATCTCAGCAACACACTCTGGACGACAGTTTAAAAAGGTAAGAGACATTTTCTTGAGACAGCAACAAGAACACTAAACATTACAAAGGGGGGACTCATAACACTTGATGAGCAGCCTATCACTGTTGGAGGAAATACAGGTTTTCACCATGTTTTGGAGCCACAACACGCCCTACCTGGTTAACACAACCTTTTAGTGCCTTACCAGAGCTTTACCACGAGCTTTGTGACCAAATGCAGGGTGTTCTGTTAGATGGGACTGCTGCTGGCTTTTCATTTTAGTATACTAGCTTTACAACATATCCTGCACTATGCAGAACTGCTCTTTTATTTGTTGTAACTGTGGATGTTAAAGTTAATCTATTACACCATTTCAAAGTGGAAATGTGATGATAGTACTCATTATGAGCATTCCAGTGTTCTTGCTATAGGAATGAATAGAAATGTGGTAGAGCTGTTTATAGAGACACATGTTTGGCTTATTTGGGTAATTTGTTAAAACCACAATGTGGAAAGTGGAATTGTAATATGAGTCAAATAAAAATCTTGACTTTTAGTTAGTTTTTAAAATAGAAATAACATTAAGGAACAGTTTTTTACAGAGCTGGTCTGTTGTCAAGCTGGACTCATGTTATTAACTTTAATGTACTTGAAGTGGACACTTAATAAAGATGTTCACACCGCAGTACGACTAAAGTTTGCATAAACAATTCTAATAGGATTTTAAATGCATCTAACCCTAAAGCTTCTGTGATGCTGGGATTGGGACCAGTACTGAGAACAGGAACGCTCTTCACGTAACGACGCTTTGCTATTAGCAAACTGTTAGCAAACAAAGAGCACCGCTGCGCCTCGGCAGCTATCAAACACTGCACCGCAAGTCTTGGTCTTCCTGCAAAAAGATAACCATACAAACTCTCTTGAACCGCACAAACTCTCTTCAGCAAGCTTCACTGTTCACAGTCAAGCCGTAAAACAAGCTCCGTGACACATTTACTGGAGTTAAGTTGTCACCTTACGTTCTTGTCAACCAAGCAATGTAGCTAACTACGTTTAGCATTAGCTCATTCAGTCAAATCATAGCATACTTATTTAAATCTTTAAATCCGTTTCACGCGGATAGAGTATGACAGGAACAGCGAACGGTAGGTTCCTGTTTAGACTGACAACAACAGACCAAGTAAAATGCAAAACTGCTCGTAAAACCAATCAACATAAGCGTTATTTGCAAGGCCAACTGCTACACACAAAGCATAGGGCTAGCTTAGCGGGTTAGCTGCTAACTAGCCGCAGTTCGTCCCTGCAAACATTATTACCAAGTGGACGTGCCAGTAAATGCAAAACCAAACCGTTATGGATGTTAGAGGAAAATGACAACGCAGAACGGAAAAACTCACTTTGTAGTTCGTATTTACTATAAGGACAGAGGCAGGTCTCCTGTTAGCAGCATGGTATATGTGTGGACAATGGCGAACGCCGTAGTGACGTACTGACGACTGGATGTTGTTGCCATGGGGACAGTTGTGGAAGAAGATACAGGATGTTCATTAAAAAGAAAGTGTCAGCGTTAGGTGTTATTTCACCACCACAGCAAGTTCAGTGCTCATTGGGAAATATATAAACACAACATCTAATAGTTCATTAATTCTAAGAATTTTGGAAACATAGGGGAAGAAGTATTTGTTGTTCCAACATAAAGCATCTCTACAACAGAATGGACATCATGAAACAACCAAGTACCAAGTATGCACTATATTGGAAAAGATAATGAGCATGAGTCACACATCTGCAATGCAGAGAGTTAATGAGATCAATACTACTTGTGGAATGTTTTTCCACTTTCTGAATGGGTTGATGAAGCTGGCAGACATTTTCAGAATCAGAATCACGTAGTCAAACCTGTCCATCCAGAACATCATGTAGCAGATTAAGGGATTTCTTAGACGACAAATGGTGGAGTTGTGGACATTCAAGTGCCTGTCTACGGCCCTAACCATGCCAGCATCCAGTATGCTACAACCTGTTCTAGTCTTATGGAAGCCTTTGCAGCATAGTCATGACACAAAATCTGAGCTGCACACAGATTTGTGCAGACCTGGGGAGATGGCAAAATTTGCATTACACAGACCAAGGCCAAGTCATGGTTTCCACATGTGGCCTTTAAAAGCTGGCAGCGGAGACACACACTGTTGTATTCATACTGCAATAGTTATGCATTGGTCAGTCACACAGGCCTCCCATGAATGTTTCTAAAAGCTGTGTCTTTGCACTTTTTATAGAATATAGCAGCTAATTACAGATTGGGCTGTAGCACCGTGTCAGTGATTATTCCTGAGATGTGCTGAGCACAGTGGGCGGACATTGCCCAGGATCTCTGGAAAATTCAGAACATCCTACTGTGTCTGGCCTCTGCTGATGGAAAGCAAGTACAGATGAAAGCACCTCCACAGTACTGAAGTGACTACTTTAATTACAACTCTTTCTCTTTAATGATTAATTTAAAAGGTGTGGATGACAGTCAGCATGGTTGGCAGCTGGGACTTGCATGGATGACAAAATTTATACTGGCCTTAGAAGTAAACAATCATTCCTCATCTGCCAAAACCAGCACCATAAAGGTATGAGGAGCCTCTGGGATTCTGTGTTTTGTCTAAATAATATATAATAATAACCTTGGCTGGGCATGTGGTTAGCTCTGTTAATACTATATACACCCTGCTGACAGAAGGAGATACAGAATTGAGATGACTGTTCACTTGTATAATGACATCTCTGTTCTCCTTGATATCAAACTGTAATAAATGGTTTTGCATACCACAACTGAGTCTCCCGAGAGTACTTCCAGCATGAACTAACCTGATATGACCAGATTTCCATTGCTGTATGAATGGCTTTACAATGGTATACCTGAATGGGAAGAGCTTGTTAGGCTTTGGCCTGTTAGTACAGAGATAAGGTAGCTGTATTTCATTGGTTGTTGCAGGTTTTTGTGTTTACTGTATTGATTTTTGTAAAGAAAGTGGTTAAGTCAAATGGGCATGAAGTTTAGAGAGTATCATTTATCATGTAAGTGCTAACGCAGCTGGCAACCTGAGCACTTTTTAAAGTGGAAGCGATGAGGAAAAGCTGTAATCTTTATTATCTTGGTCTCACTTGGTTGACACAGCAGTCACTGCTTTTGTTGCAGTGGTTGATGCAGAAATGCAGTGATTTGGATTCAATATCAAATATAGTGCCGTGCAAAAGTAGATGCCCCCTACAGAAATCTTTTACTTTTGCATATTTCTCACACTTAAATGTTCCAGATCATCAAACTAATATTTATATTTGTTGAATATTAGACAGAGATAACCCACAAAAAAACTAAATGCAGTTTTTAAAGGAGGATTTATAAAGAATTATTGAAAAACTACATCACCCCTGTGAAAAAGGAATTGCCCCCTAAACATAATAACTGGTTGGGCCACCATTGGCAGCAACATCTCCAGTTACATGTTTGTGATAGCTTGTGATCAGTCTTCTACATCGCCATGGAGGAATTTTGGTCCACTGGTTTTAATTTGGTCACATTAGAGAGTTTACAAGCATGAACTGCCCTTTTAAGGTCTTGCTGCAGCATCTCAACTGGATTCAAGTCCAGACTTTGACTCAGCCACTCCAAAACCTTGATTTAGTTCTTTTTGGGCCACTCAGAGGTGGTCTTTCTTGTGTGTTTTAATAATGAATAATAATGCATTGGTTTTATACAGCGCTTTTCTGTCTTTTGGACACTCAAAGACGCTGTACATTGCATTATTCATTCACTCCCTACTCGATGGTGGTAAGCTACGTATGTAGCCACAGCTGCCCTGGGGTAGACTGATGGAAGCCAGGCTGCCAATCTGCTCCATCTGCCCCTCTGACCACCACCAACCACTCACTCTGACACTGCATTCACCCAGGCTTTCTGGTGTTCCCTCACGGTCTCCCATCCAGGTACTGACCAGGCCCTACCATGCTTAGCTTCCGAGATCTGACGGGATCGGGCACCCACAAGGCGGTATGGCCTTAGACAAGGTGGTGTTTTGGGTCATTGTCATACTGCATAAACCATTTGTGTTGAGCTTTAGGTCATGAATGATGGTGGATATTCTCCAGGAGGATTTTCTGATAGAGAGCAGAATTCATGGCTCCATCAATGATGACAAGTCATCCAGGTCCT
>OMNN01028860.1:4570-16944 GCA_900302755.1 Chromis chromis
TTAAGAAACACAAAAAACATTAGACAATAATAAAACATTAAAAAAGACAAAAAATAAACTTTATAAAGGACAATAAAACATATATACAGACAATGAAATCTAAAAAAGGCAAAATAAAACATTAGAAAATAATAAAACATTAGAAAATACAAACAAAACACTTAATAAAGACAAAAAACAATTAAAAAAAACATCTGATCTGACAATAAACACTGAACAATAAAACATTACTGAAGACAATACCACAATAAAAAAGAGAATACAATATTATATAAAAAGAAACACCATAAAACAGTGGAAAGGACAATAAAGCATTTAAAAAGGACAATAAAATATATAAAGACAATAAAAAGAGGCATTATAAAATTGTAAAATATAAACTAGACTATAAAATAGTGTAGTGCTTACCATCCAGCAGGGTCCAGATCAGAGGCATCAGTCCCTGGTTCCCACTGATGTGCTTCAGGCCTTTAACACTGATGCTCACATTATAAAGAGCCATCAGCATCAGCCTGCAGTAAAACACCAGAGGCAGTGTAAGTCCTACTACTGTGTACTGCTGAGGTGCAGTGCTGACACCTGCTGCCCACAGATACACACTAACATACTGGACGGATCTACAATCATTCAGTCCACGTACACTTTGAGTTTGGGGAAGACTCCCGGCTTCATCAGCTCCAGAAGTTTCATCAGAGTGTCCAGTAAGACGTGTGCTGAGCTGGACAGGAAGTCCCGCCCACAAGTCACTGCTGCTATGTCTGATTGGTGGGAAATAAAGAGAAATAAGGTGATTGATGGACATCTGGTCTGGAGACACTGACAGTTCAGAATCGATCAACACTGCACAATGCATGTCGGTTAGATTTCACTTGATCCCGACTTGCTCTGATGTCATGATGATGTAAGCAGTTGTGAGATCAAGGCGGCTGCAGGTTTTGGAGTCATTTGCGACCTCAAGGCATGCTGGAAAACGCCTGGTTCTCACCTGATCTAACAGGCCTATTGGTTTAGATCCGGGGTGCCCATTCCTGGTCCTCGGGGGCCACTATCCTGCATGTTTTAGATGTTTCCCTCTTCCAACACACCTGATTCAAATGATCAGGATCGTTATCAGGCTTCTGCAGAGCTTGATGATGAGCTGATCATTTGAATCAGGTGTGTTGGAAGAGGGAAACATCTAAAACATGCAGGATAGTGGCCCTTGAGGACCAGAATTGGGCACCCCTGGTTTAGATGTTGACTCATCAATGTGAAGTTTGATAGAAACTTTCCACTTTGGTTGAAGTAGAGACATTTTTATTGATTTTAAAGGTTTATTCTGTTTTGCGTACGACATCTCACAACTCGTCTATTGTATTTTAATGTTGGACTGATTTCATTCTAAGTGTATAAAATCACCAACATGTCTGGTAAAGGTTTTAAGCATACTTTAAATAATATATGTGCAATATCCAAAAACCCTGACTGACTATCTGACAGACCAGTGATGAAAGTTATCGTCTTACATCTCTTTGCTTTTTAACTGATTGCTTATTAATGTTTTCAGTGTATATCAGGGACTGTGTTGAAACTGATATGTGTCTAATAACATTTTAATAAATGTCTGTCTTGCCTGCCTGCATCCTACTGCTGCCTCCTGTTTTCATCTGTTTGTCAGGTGAGGTGAAGTTCATCTCAAATGAGCCTATTTTCACTTTATGGTGCATTTAGGTCCTGGAGGAATATCCCATTTAAGAACTGTGACTTTGAGGCACCAAGACATTTTAACACATTTGACAATGCCACGATTGCTCTCCATCAAATGACACTCTACACCCATTCTAAATGCCTCTGTGCTGCGTGACGTTGGTACAGTGACTAGTGACCTTACATAAACATTAACTGGTGTCCGGAAATGACATTGATTGTCACTTGAACCATGAATTGCTGTGACTCCAGGCAAGAATCTGTGGTAGAAAATGGTAGAAAAGTGGTGCAAAATATACTCACTAGTAATGGTCCCAGCTAGAGCCAACACAAACTGGTGCTCATGGGAGTTGTGGTCCTCAGTTTGAGTTTTAATCTCTTCATCCAGAGACCTGACGAAGCTCTCCAGAGTCTGAGCAGCTACAGTCAGGAAGGACTGCAGCTTCCCCTGCAGCATCAGAACACACAGTACAACTCCAGCAGTCAGCTCGGCCACAGATCAGAGTTGAGTGTGATGCTCTGTAATGATTTTACGTGTGGAGTCGACTCACATCAGCCAGCCACAGTGTGACCGTCTCCTCTCTGGCAGAGCAGCTCCACAGCAGACTGCAGGCTGCAGATCCCAGACCAGAGCAGAAGTCGGCCTGCTGCTGCAGCTCAGCTCCACTCTGCCACAGCTGCTCACGCAACAGCAGCTTCTCCTACAAGGGCAATGCACAATAAGGTGTCCACATACAATAGAATAATAAGAGAGGGATAGCCAGACACCAGAGTCATCAATTAAGGGCAGTATTTTTGGGGATACACATGCCATCTGCATCTCTATATGACAGCAGACTGATTTCTTTTGCCTCCTTTCTCTCACCTCTCTCTCTTTCTGACATTCACTCTGCACTGCATCCAGTCGGGACTGAAGGTGAAGACACTCCTGTCGCAGCTGCTCTTGTTCCTGCACAAGATGCTCCTTCACTACACAAACACATTCACATGGAGGTTTGTAGGTTATCAAGGTCAAGTAATAAATATACACTGAATAGTAACTTCACTCACTGTAAACTCTAGAAAAGCAGCCAAGTCAACTACCAGCTGCATTTCTGCATGCACATTTGGCAAAATGCTAACACTAGCATGCCGTGCGACAATTATATAACATATGGCACATTAAAAACTGCAAATTCAGCCACTTTAAAAAGCTAATCTTAGCAGAAATCTTCCATCAACTCCTCTTCAACACTTTTTAGGAAGTATATTAAGATGCACACATACATTAAATCAACTTACAGTGAAGTAGTAACTAGCTAAATGTAAGAATGTAAGATTTAAAATACTAGTGTTGAATAAACAGGCCCCAAAGGTAGAAACTCAATGCAACAAAAGTGAACACACCTGTGATCACTGAAACAACATGGAGTACGTCTGTGATTTCCAGAGAGCCTGACTGCATGAGCATGGTTACTGTGATTTACTATGTTTTTTCTGCTCACACTTGGTATGTTATTCTTTTGTATATTTCACATCCTTTGTATCTGTGCTAAGCAGGCCAGTGTGACCTTGGTGTTATCTTGTCTTTCTCACGGTTGTAAACCAGAGGGCTCGTTTCACAGCAGGACGAGAGGGAGATAGTCAAACACAAAGAATTCTGTGGAGGCCATGGAGCAGTTAGACAAAACTAAGATAGACTGATCGTAACAACAATAACTTTTTGGTCCAAGAGGCATTTTAGGTCTAAAAGTGGGTCTTAACTCTGAGACAGGTTATAAGCAGTCCAGAGAACTCATGAGTCTTGCAATCAAATCAAAACATCCAAAGACATCAGGGATAAAACCTTGCCTTGGAATATTTTAGCCACTTGTCAGAACACTTAATTTGTTCAACACTTTGTAAGTCTACATTCAGTAATCACCAACTTCAATATATGAATAAAGCTGATTTCAGTGATATTGCTGAACTGTCCAAAAAAATGTAGACTTATCCCATCAAAACAGATGAAATATTAACATGCAGGTGGTGTTTGAAGCTAAATACAAACTGGACAAGCACTTTACTTTGATCTATATATGAAATAAGTGACACAGTGTAGGAAATATATAAACTATCAATACCATTCATCAGTAATAACTCTATAGTTATTCTTGTCTTACAAGTCGTAGACAAAACACATATAAAAACCACACCATCTACATTTGTATGTTATTTTCTGTCTGAGTGTTAAGTGTAATGGGATCATACTTGTCTGACTTGTTCGGGCTTTTTGCAGCATTTGAATCAGTTCCTCGTTCAGAACTCTGGGCAGGAACTCCCTGAGCTGCATGACTTCTGTGGTTAACTTCTCTAAATCTCTTTTCCTCACTCTGACAAAGCCATCCTGAAAGAAAAAGATAAGCAACCTTTTTATGCATATGGAACACGATGAACCAAGTCCAGATCTGAGTTCACTATATATAGACTGCAGAGACTAACATGTCCTTAAACACAAGTTCTGATTTGTGAAACATTTACAAAATTTGTGAACATGCAAAAAAGGGATCATACGTACATATATAGTGGTTTTAGATCTGCACCTGGTCTAATGTGGTCTACATATAGAAAAGCAGTCAAAACTAATCTTTACTGTGCTGTATTGAACTAGGGTCAAAACAATAGAGAACCCAACTGCTATCCTTGACAGCAATCTGGTGCAAACAGATCTCCAGTACGTTAGTTTTTGTCATGTTGGTGACTGTTTACTTGTTTTACCTTTGATCCATGATTCACACCCAGTGACTTCCCGCCTAATAACGTTGCCATCTTGCAGCTGGTGTGTTTAATGTCTTCTTCTGCTTCTGTAGGTGACTCCTGTGAGACTGTTGGTGTTTTATGTAGCACAAATAAACTGTTTCAGCATGGGACTGTAATAACTCAACAGCTACACACTAGCCACCAAACCGAGCATGATAGCACAGTTAGCTAACAATTAGCTAGCATGTTTCAGTGTTCAGTGTTTATACAGCTAAAGAGTTTTGAGTTATTCAGTTAAACATAGATATTTACTAAATTACTAATATTAAAAAAAGAGAATTGCACACACATTGTTTCTTACTTGTTATAATCTAACAGTGACACATTAGCCACCAAACCTAGCATGATAGCACAGTTAGCTAAAACATATTTCAGTGTTAAATGTTTATAAAGCTTAAGAGCTTCGAGTTGTTCACTTAAACATAGATAATTGAAACAGATAATTACTAAATTACCAATATTCAAAATCGAGAATTACACACATATAGTTTCTTACTTGTGATAATGTAACAGCGACACATTAGCCACCAAAGCTAGCATGATAGCACACTTAGCTAAAACATGTTTCATTATACAGATAAAGAGCTTGGAGCTGTTCAGCTAAACATAGATAATTACTAAGTTACTAATATTAAAAAAGAGAATTACACATATATTGTTCTTTACTTGCGATAAAGTGACAGCTACACATTAGCAACCAAAGCTAGCATGATAGCACAGTTAGCTGAAACATGTTTCATTATACAGTTAAACAGCGTGGACTTGTTCAGTTAAACATAGATAATCGAAACAGATAATTACTAACATTAAAAAAAGAGAATTACACACATATAGTTCCTTACTTGTGATAATATAACAGCTACACATTAGCCACCACAGCTAGCATGATAGCGCAGTTAGCTGAAACATGTTTCAGTGTTGATACAGCTAAAGAGCTTCGAGTTATTCAGTAGTTAAACATGTATAATTACTAAATTACTAACATTAAAAAGAGATTATTACTCACATATTGTTTCTTACTTGTGAATATAATGTCAAATTCTCCCTCCGGCCTGCAGGTGGCACGGCGGTGGACGGTTCCTGACCGGTGTTTAGCCGAAACCGTGTATAACCTCCGGAGCTCCGCGGTGTCTGAGACTCCAGTCCGGGTTTTGTGATGCCCCCACCGCCGTGCAGAGAAGCTTATCTCCTCTTCCTTTGTGTTTGAACCTCCTCAGTCTGCACTGGGACCGGGAACGCAGGAGAGAAGCACACCTGCCTGTCGCTCATGTCTGTGGGACTGGAACCAGACTTCTCCGGTGATGAGGTGTTCATCCGCCGGTTCCCCGTCCACCGAGCCTGCCGGGATGGAGACGTCGGGACGCTGCTGTCGCTGTCTAACCAGGCTCATCTGACGGCTGAGGACTCCTGCTACGGATGGACCCCCATCCACTGGGCTGCTCACTACGGACAGGTAAGGATTAAAGTATCAGATAGATTAAAGGATTTAGGCTGAAGGTTTTCCTGTCAAAGAGCAAAACTCAGTCAGTCATTGAGGCTATTCGTCATGGAAAACTTAACTCCAGTAAACCAAACAGCAGCCAGTTAGCTTACAGCTGTCAACTTTGCTACTTGTTCTCATAATACGTGTAGCTGTAACGGCCTGTAAAGTCACAACTAGCATTTATAATTTTTTTTAATGGGAATATTCACTACCTGAGTGTTGTGTGCTGACCTAATACAGTCATGTCTGCTTGTAGCTCAAATAAAGGTCTCATGGGAGAAAAAAACTAAAATAACGGGTCTGAGCGTTTTCATTGGTTCCCGTGGAGCCAATCAGCGTCCAGGCGCCAAAGCTGCCCCAGAAAACACGGAAGTCTTGATATCAGTGTTATGATTTAGTACCTGCAGCAAAGAGGCGCCAAAAAATCATAATATAATAAAACATATAAAAATGAGAATAATAAATCAAGATAAACAAATAAATAGATTAGTAATTAAAAAATAAATTGAAATCTGGGTGCATCCATATATGCACAAAGGTCACCGAATATTTTCAGTTTCTTACAGACTTTGCATGTTTCTCTTTAATTAATTTTAAAGCACTGAAATAATTGTCCACGAGGTTTGTTTTAAAACTGGAAAGTGTTTCTATCTTCTCCATTTGGATGAAAAGTGTTGCCAGCAGTATCAGGTTGTTCAGTATCAAATCACACCTAATGTCCCTCCAATATTTTCTCCTGTGAGAGGAGCAAGAGGTATGATTTTGGTTGACAGCCAGTCCTGCAGAATCTCCCCAAAAGCATTTAACAGAATGAGACGTCCTCACTTCAGAGCTGTCATTTAAAAGTGACGTTAATTAAAAATGACATGTTGCATTGTCCATTTTGTGTTTATGACCACTTGAGGTGGACACATAAAACAGTAAAGTGAGATATATATTATGATTATGATCTACATTATATACACATTTTTGTCAGTCCTGCTCCTGACATGGTTTGTATATTCTAGGTTGCATTTTGAGAAGTCTTTCACGATGATGCACTGAGATTCTAACAACTAAATTTAGACAAACCTGATGCTGCACACCTGCGCCTCTCATCCTCATACAGGCTCCATGTGATACAGGATTGTTGGACAGTAAAAGTGCACACCAAGAGGCTATTTTCAGTTTTCTGAAGCCTCCCCACGTGCATCTCTGTTTCCCAGCGGCTGTTTAGTCACTACCAGCTTGTGTTGTGTGCTCACAGCTGGAGTGTGTGGTGCAGCTGGTGCACATGGGCTGTGAGGTGAACACGGCGACCAGCCGCTTCAACCAGACGGCGACACACACGGCAGCGTTCGGAGGACATCCTCACTGTGTGGCGTGGCTGACGGAGGCTGGAGCTGACGTCAACAAGCAGGTCAGTCTGTGGAGCCACATGTAGGATTTCAAATCTGTCATACACCGATCAGCCACAACATTCTGACCACTGACAGATGAAGTGAATGACATTGATCATATTGGTACTATGTGGTGTTCTGCTGGAAAACCTTGGATTTTAACATCCGTGTTGATGAGACTTAGACACCCAAATAAACATTGTCCCAGAACAAGCACACTCCCTCATGCAAATGGAAATCCCAAATGTTAAGTTTTTGGGTTACTTTGCCATAACATGTCTTCTCTCAGACAAATGTAAAGTACACATTTAGGTGTTTTTTTTGTACTTACAAATGTAAGTTAAAAAAAAACTCTACATCGTGGCTTTTTTTCTCCAACTACAAGCCAGAAAATGTCCACTTCAGCATCACTTTCATGCACCAAACTTTCCAGTTTCATTCCTATCTGTGTCCTGAAGGTTTCTACCGAGGGGTTTGCTCATACATCATTCACAGCCTCATTTATGGAACATTTTATTCATAAAAACATGAGGAAAATAAATCTTAAAATTCATGGAATCATAAAAAACATATCTATAAAAACCTTTGGCTCTAATATGTCAAGACGGTATGAACCTAGCTGTATTTATTGTTCAGATTTCTGTTCGGGAAGATGAATGGCTCAGTCTGCTATCTGAAAATAGTATCTGTGGCTTTATTTATGTAGATAATAGATGGGCAGAAAGCTTTCCCTGGAAATAGATTTGTTAGTTAGTGAACCTCCTTGTAGGGTGTGTTTTTGTCAGGGTTCCATTCTATCCAAACATCTTTTTTTGGAAGAGACACAGCACCACAGTAGTCCTATTGTTCCTCTTTCCATCATCTTCCCTGAAGTGTTTGCTGTTATTTTCATCAAACTGCATCAAAGTTTCAATGTAATCCTGCAACTATGCGTAAATACATTTGTACTTTCAGTGCTTCCACAGTAGGAAGGCTGCATGAATTCAAATATGCACTGCAATAACCTTCATTATCATCTTCACGGAGTTTTCCATTTTGTTTGCAGGACTTTGTAGGTGAGACTCCCATTCACAAGGCGGCTCGCTCAGGTAGTTTGGAGTGTATCCAGGTGCTGTTGATAGCAGGAGCTAAGCCTCAGTAAGTATCCTGCAGTCTGTCCGGTGTGCAGCAACACAGCAGCTGTTCTCCTGAGTGTGAACCACAGCAGCAGCTCACGTCTGTCTGTGTCACTTGAACCAAATCCGCTCACGAGTGGCATCTTTTCCGACCCTCCACAGTTAGATCGCAAAGGCATTACCAACCTGCTGCCGTACTTCCTGACTCTGGAGACGTTTCGCTGCTGCTGCTGTGGTTTCAATGTATTTTCTCTCTGCTCTAGTCACATCAGCTGTTTGGGAGAAAACAGGCCACGGTGGTTTACTTTCCACTCTCAGCGGTTTGTTAGCAGTTAATCAGGATTCAGGTCATTTCACTGCAGTGTAGCAGAGAAATTCATCCCAACACAACATCATACCATCTTTTGTCACTTGTTTATGTCGTTTGCAGCCTGAAGAATTTGTAATTAGCTATGAATCATTTTCCTGTCAGTTTAAACGGACCTTTTATTCTCTTTTGTTTCTTTAAGATATTGACTCTCGCTTTTCGAAAGAGTCTTAAACACAGAAAATTGCACTGAGAAGATGTGGAATTATCTCAACCTACTGGCAGATTGTGTTACTCTGATTCTAAATGAACTGACAACATCTCCCACAAACACTGCAGGATCTGAAGAGGTGTAGAAATATTCCAGATATTTCAGTGTCCGTTCTCTTCCCAACCAGCTGATGTAACGAGGATTCATACAGTTGAGGCTTATCGTAGTTTGTGATGTTATTTGTGTCGTATTTCCTTCCACAGCTGCACAGGTAAAATGTTCTATGTGATGTGATGTGATGGAGACAGTCAGTGAGAATGTTGGCATTATTGCACAGGCAGAAAAGCTCATGTGTTTCTTTTCAAATTTTAATTTTGTAGAACTGTATTACACCATATTTTAACCATTCTTCTTGTTTTAAACATACATTATATAACATCTGAGCAGGTGGGAGGCTATGTAAAGGGTCGTTCTACAGAAACATCCACTTTTGGGATGGCTTAATTTTTTTTTTTCTAACATTTAAAGTACACTATATTGTTACATAAGTCAATGACTTTATGTGTATACACATAAATGAAAGCTTAATGAATTTTGTTTTGTACATTTGTCTATCTGTGTTACCCATAAGGAAGGTAACACTAGTGACGGTTTTCATGAAAAATGCATTTTACAAAATGGCTGCTACAGAGCATGAAGCCACGTGTTGTCAATCATGATCTATTCACTAAATTGTGTAATTTAATACATTTGTAGGAAAGAGGTCAAAGGAAGTCAAGTGATGTCATCAGTGTGATTTCTTTTTCCAAAATAAAATACTTTTTGTTGCATGGTAACACCAGTGACATGAATGCAGGGGACAACTACTTTTTAAATATATTTTATAATACTTGTTTGGCATTTTGTTTTAATATGTAATTTATATAATGTATTTGACAGTTATTTATACATTTTTGCATTTTGAATGGTAGAAAAACATATTTTTAAACTCAAAATACAGCACTTTCCCTCCACGAGGGGACGAGCACCTTTGTGGTGGTTGGGGTTCTAAATAATTAAAAAGCAAATATTACCAAGCTGATAGCTCCAAATGGTGTGAGAGTTCAAATAATATGTTTGTTTGTTTTTTATAAAATACTAAAAAAAAAATGTAACAAACTATTTTTTCAAGAGTCATATTTCTCTGAAGGCCAGGGAAACATGGATGTTTCTGTAGAATGAGCCTAAATTAGAACTTTTAACAGTGCAAATAAAAGTCACAAGCTTCTTGTACGTAACTGTGTAAAAAATGTGATTTCTCTTTGATTTCTCTTGAAAAGCAGATTCTATCTTTATCATTATCTATCTTTAGGCAAAGCTCTTATATGGCTTCTGTGTGTCCAAATTAGATACTAATCCTCTAATGGATATTCCTTGAAATAAGGAAATACAATGTGAGCACAGGGGGCGCTGTTGCATAGATAAAAAATGGAAGAAATCTAGAATCTATTTCTGTTGACCTGTGCCTGGATTTAAACCCTCTGAATGCACCAAAAGTCGCTAAAGAGTTTGAAATACATGTCATCTTTGAAAATTCCCTGAAGTTAAACCATTTGAAATTGTAGAAACTGAAGGAATTGTCAGACTTTTAACTTTCCTTTGTGATTTTGTTTGTAAAATTAACCTAAATTTAAGATTAACATCATGATATTTATTGGCATTTAAAAATGTGCCAAAAATAATCTGTCTGCACTCAACAGATTCTGTAAAAAACAAAAAATTCTGCACTACTCACCACAACTATGAAGCCATGAATGACTCAGCTGCGACTGACGGCCTCATGACAAAAATTCAGAGACTTTTCGGCCTGAACTGCAGGCAGTGTTTACACAGAACAAACAGGAGACAAATGTGGAAACCAATTAGAGAGACTGAGAGCTGAGTAACTCTAATGTCTCTTCAGTATCATTTTATTGACTCAGACTTCAAGAGAAATCAAAGTTGATTTTGACATGAAATCTGTCATTAAATACACATCATGAGCTTTTCAGCAACACGGAAGATGATATGTAGAAATGTAGTATCTATTTGAAATTGACTGTTTGATTCTAACCTGCAGTATGTTCCATTCTGAACTCAGTATTTAGGTCTGCTTTTGTGCTATCTCATGTAAAGAAAGGATTTCAAACTGTGCTGGCAGAGACAAACACCCTGCACGTTCTGATGTTTTGCAGCTATTGAATTTGAACATGATTTTCTCGAGTAATCCCAGAAAGAGGGAGCAATCCAAATAGGCACTGCAGAATCTGCGAGCATCTTACACTTGTGGCAATGAGTGTTCACTATCGCTTCCTACAGTTTCTGCAGCTGGCAAACTGGCGAGGTATTTCCTGCAGTGATTGGTTACAATGCTAAGAAAGCACTGATGATTATGATAGACATGTCTAGGCCTGCATGCTTAGTTAGCTTACAACTGAACTGTTTTCAGACACTGTGCCAACAAACTGTGAGCTTACTGCCCACGCCTCAGGAGTTACTGTAGAAATCACAAGAGGATCAGTTTAGGGAATGCTGTGCTGTAGTTGAAGGATAGGAGCGAAATGTGAGGATTTCAGGAGATACGTAAAATAAAATACAGCAAAAACTATATTAAAAACACAGGCTTGAATGTAGAAAGTGCAACAAAAGTGGATACACCTGACACACAAGTTATAAAATGAGCTGTAAACACCAGAACCTTCTCACAGCTGTGCCTATGAGTATGTCTGCATCATGGCTCCACAAGGAAAAGAAGTTTAAAAATCTCATTGTGAGACTTCACAAAGATGGAAAAGGATCCAGGAAGATCAGGGACACGGTTGCAGCAGTAATCAGGGGGTGTAGAACAGGCCGTAGTACCACTAATCAGAGCTGCAGTGGTCACCCTGCTAATATGACCGAAAATGACATTTGCACAATATAGCTCTGAAAAACAGATCGGTAGGTGATTCAGACCTGGTACAGGGGTTACCTGTCACCCTCATTCCTGCTTACTCTGGCAAGATTAACTTTGCTAAAGAACATAAAAAGAAGAAGAAGAGATAATAATCAAGATAAAAGTGTTTTCCCATATGTAATCTAGCATGTCTGGTGTGAACTTGACCAGGACTACCATAGTGAATGCATAGTCCTGACAGTGAAGCACGGAGGTGGTAATATGACAATATTGGCTTGCATGAGTGTGAAATGGGTTGGGGAGATGACATTTATAGATGGCACCATGAATGCCTGTGCATATACCAAGATACTAGCTAATACAAGGTGACTTCCAGTCTCAAAAAACCTGGCAGGAGAGAAATATTCCAGCATGATAACAATCTAAATCACACTGCCAAAACCAAACAAGAGTTTCTGAAGAAGAGAAAAAGTGAAAACTATAACCTGGCCAAGTATGTTG
>OMNN01028861.1:0-15542 GCA_900302755.1 Chromis chromis
TTTTGCACTGAAAAAAAATTGTTGAATAATACAGTAATCCCGCTCCATATCGCGGTTCACTTTTCACGGTCTCACTGTATCGCAGATTTTAAATTGTCTATACCAACCAGAGCTCTGTGTTCTGTATCCTGGGCGCTCCGTCTCCCGTATAGCATGCTGATCGCTGCGCATATTGTTGCTCACACTCAGCAAGTGTGGGGAGGGTTTATAAAGCCTAAAATATATATAAATAATAAAATAAATATAAGGTCATACTTCGCAGATTCTGCCTATCACGGCGAGACGAGGGACTACTGTAATTTGTTTTCTATGTATTTGTATCACTCAAAAACATGCATCTAATTAAACAGGTTCGAGTCAAAAAGGTTAAAAATCGCTTCACACACACAAAAAGGGCAAAAAAATTTCACCATGCCGGGAGGGGTGAAGGCAATCGGGTCGGCCGGCCCTGCCGACGAGGTGTCCCTTATTTATTTTTCAGGGAGTTGGCAACCCTAGCTCCAACATGTAGGGGAACACCCCCCTATTTCACTAAACTGTACCCAACCAACATTTAAAAAAAGTTAACTTTTACTTTACGTTACATGGTATTAAAGTCAACAACGTTTTAGGTGGTTAAATTATACTTTTTGTCCTTTAGAAACTTTAACTTAGGTCGTATTTTCTCATATTTGCATTTTCTCTACATACCAGTATCATATCAGGCGGGTAAACAAGCGTATATATGCGGTGTCTTCTCTCTGCTTGTAAATAAAGTTGTCTAATACGGTTGTGGCTCCCTTTCAAACCCTATAAATCATATTTAAACATTAAATTAAAAAGGCCAGACTACAAAACATTGACACAGTTAGCTAGCAGACTGTACCTCTCCATCACATCCATGTCCGGGGCTACGCCTCCTCCACCGTGAGCGCGCCTGGCCGTTACTGCTGCTCCTAATATGGGCATAACATGCGCCTAAGCACCGCCCACATATAATATCCGGCATTCCGATTGGACGAACTGAACGTCAATCATCAACATTCAGGGAAACGTTGCTGCGTTCCCTGTAGAGTACTTGTCAACATTAGCGAGGGTCCCAGCTACATTTAGGCCGGATTTAAAACCCACACCGGGTAAGACAACAATTTCACAATATCCTGGTCATTTTGGGATGAGGTTATCACATGCCTGTGTTTCTGTTTTCTGTCTTTATCTCGGTCTGAGCGGCCGTAATACACGCAACATTACCAGTCATTTATTGACCCATCCTCTCAGGTTAGCAAAATAGCTTTCCAGTAGCATCTAATAAAATAAGTGCATATTCAGCTCGCTATCCTTATCTGTTGTTTTTAGTCTAGCCAATGAATGGGGATAAGTGTAACTGCTGTAGCTAACCGCCTCCAGCCGGTCAGTTTTTTTTAAGACAACCTCTAACCTTTTGCTGGCACTGCCTCCAACAAGCCCCTGCTCCTGAACACAGATCACAGACCTTTGACTGAGTGAAGCTATACATTGTAAGCTGACGATTAGTGGTGTTCTGCCTCAATTTATGTAATATGTTCACTCATTAACTACATAACTTTCGTTTTAATTTTTGTTGAATGTGTCCAGATTTCTGATTCTAGTGTTTCGGATGTCAAAGTACAAACTCTTTCTGCTGAGGCATGGAGAGGGGGCCTGGAACAAGGAGAACCGTTTCTGCAGCTGGGTCGACCAGAAGCTGAGCGAAGATGGGGTGAAGGAAGCCCAGGACTGTGGCAGGCTCCTGAAGGAGCAGGGCTACAAGTTTGACTTGGTGTTCACCTCCATACTCAGCCGCTCTATCCAGACAGCATGGCTGGTGCTGGAGGCTATGGGTCAGGAGTGGGTCCCTGTTATCAAGTCCTGGAGGCTTAATGAACGCCACTATGGTTCCCTGATTGGACTCAACCGGGCAGAGATGGCTCTACAACATGGAGATGAAAAGGTGAAGATGTGGAGAAGGAGCTACGACATCACTCCACCGCCTATTGATGAGTCCCACCCTTACTTCCTGGAGATCTACAATGACCGCAGATACACCACTTGTGATATGCCAAAGGAGAACCTTCCCCGAGCTGAGAGCCTGAAGGAGGTGTTGGACAGGCTGCTGCCCTACTGGGACTGCACTGTGGTACCAGAGATAAGGAGTGGTAGAACTGTGCTCATTTCTGCTCATGGAAACAGCTGCAGGGCCCTGCTGAAACACCTGGAAGGTATGCTATTGAACTGACCCGACTGATTGTAAACAATGCTCTGTGAGCTTTTGTCTTTGTGCGGTGAATGCATTCATTTGAAATCAGCAGCTGCTCCTGAACTTTACAGGCTTCTGTACATCACAGTCATTGAATTAGGAAGGACATATTTCAGTTCCAGAAATGGAAGGCTGAACTTGTGCAAAAAGGCCAGTGAGTTTATGTTACATTCGGAGGTGGCCATGAAATCCATGCTGACCTTTTAACACACTCATGAGCTTCAGGGCTCCATGTGCCACAGCCCACTCAGTAGCTTAACACATGTTCACTGTTACTGTAGATAATAATATGCAGCACAAGATATACAGGGTGCCATTACACTGTTTTGATTTTATTGCCATTACACTGCACTAATACAAAATGAAAGAATGCAAACTGTCATTGGTCCTGTTTGTGGATAGACTGTATAGCATGAATTTAATACTACACCCTCTTTCAACAGGTATATCAGATGAGGATATTGTCAGTGTGACTTTACCTACAGGGATACCTGTGCTGCTTGAGCTCGATGAAAACCTCAGGCCTGTGAAACCTCGACAGCTGCTGGGAGACCAGGCAAAGATTCAGGCAGCCATTAAAAAGGTGGAGGACCAGGGAAAAGCCAAGCCATCAACTTGAATGCATTCAAATGGCTGTAAGACTTAATTTGCACTGATAAGCCACAACATTTAAACCACTGACCGGTGAAGTTACAATACAATAGTCTGCTTGTAAATCTTGGGTCCTGGCATACATGTGGATGTTACTTTGAAATAAAGTACCCACCTAAACATGGTTCCAGATCAAGCAAACTCTGCTATTGCAACAGCACTCCCAGAACTCCACTTCGGCAAGATAGTGTGCCCTGCCACACCCTAAAAGCTGCTCAGGAATAGTGCAAGGAACACAACAAAGGGCCCAATGACCCAGCCCTGGGATGCACCAGAACAAGCCAGATTCTTAGAGCCCCCACCCTATCCCGGTCAGACACCATAGGACACCCCTCAATTGTTGTGTCCATGCCGCAATGGGTCAGAGCTGTTTTAGCAGCAACAGGGGGACCGACTGATAATATTAGGCAGGTGGTTTTAATGCTGTGGCTGATCAGTGTAGCTCTGTTATTGTTGCCTGTGCGCACTTTTTATTAGATATGGTGAAACTCCTCAACAGACTTGAACAACTCATTATATAACATTAGAAAATAACAACAGCAGATTGTCGGACAGATTTAAAGGATAGATAAGTCTTATGGTCAAGTTGCTGTATGTGTAATAGTGGGCCTCACCTGTATACAGGATGTGTGTGTTGCAGGCCAGACTGGTTCTACTGGGGCAGCAAAAAGTTCTAAGTTGTACTGTAAATGTTTCTGCACTGTGCTGAATCATGTTTTGTGTAAACACTGAGGAAGCTTTTGGTCTACATGTTATTTTTAAGTTAACTGCACTTACTTCTGCCTGTATGGTGACTCTAAATTGCTTATTTATTTATTTACACACTGACTCTACCTTTCAGATTTAAAGTAATGTAGTGAAGCTACAAAATAGTTTAATATTCCATATCCCTCCTTTCTTAAAAGATATTTTTCTGTTACATTGTCTAGCTGTAGTAGCTGTAGGAATATTCCCTTGGGTGTGCCTTCAGTATTAATTCAGCTATTTTTCAAAAGCTTCTCATGACTAGAGTACGAAACAGGTCTTTTATTTAAGACTTAAAGCACTCCTTTAACAAATCTTACCTCATAAACACTGATAGCCAGGCTGTTGGTTCCGAGAATTGGGTTACTGTGAGCGTTGGAAATGCTGTAAATATGCAAAGCCACTGAAATCCCTTGCATATGAGTTACTCATTCTTCTGCTCAGTAAGTCAGACAGCTGAGTCTGTTTGTCTGTGTGGTTTATACAGTACATTAACTCTGACACAGAATAGGTTGAGTTGAAAACACTGTGGCTTGCAACCATGGATATATTGGTATGATAAACTTTATGCTTTGCACATTTTGGAGGGGCTTTTATGAGGATTTAAAAAAAAAAAAAAATCCCCTCGTTAATTAAATGCAAAAACTGTGAGTGGTAAATGCCATTATTTGATATGAATTTAATTAAGTGTCAAACACAAGGACTAGTTTGTTTTTCATTTTTTGTTCCTAAATATTATCAGAAATGCACCATTATTGTCAGTAACGTGGGTGAAAATGTTACAAACTGCCCTACTTGTCACCCTTTGTTTTTACTGTTTGTCGCACAGGCTACTTTGTTGTATGCTGTACTGTGTATCGCGTATGTAGATGTAAAGTCCTGTTCATTGTTTGTGTCTCAGTTTGTTGTTATGTTGCTCCACTACTGTTATTTTGTACACTGGTTTGTTAGGTCAACAAGGGAAAGGGACAGGTTAAGAACATTCATTTGTATCTACTAAAGGGTAAAAAACACTGATAAATTTGTAATTTCACGTAAAATGGTTTAATTTCTTTCCTGCTGTTCTCACCTTCTCATTTGACAGTATGCATGATGAAATAAAAGGGAATTCAAATTTTCCTGAGAGATTAATAGTTATGTGTGTGTCTTATGCTTCATTTAAAGCTTTGTTTTATGAGATCATTCATCATTTGACAACAGCAAGGCGTCTCAGATGTCACAGTGATATACAGTCGGTAAATTTTGTGATGGAGCAATGGAAACAAATCAGGAAACAAACAATAATGCTTGTTTGGGAAGTACAGACATTCCTGCAATTTGGATTCTGGTCGCCTTGAGCCCGCTGGAAACAATAAACAACTGAGTCTGTTTGGTTACCACAGATAGATCCAGAGGAGTGGCGCTTCATTTCTCAACCACTTTTGTAATTTGGCCAAACCAGTGGGGCTGAGCCACGGAGAAACCCTCTAATTGGATGGAAATGCTCTTAAATGGACTCGGTGATCAACGTGATGATGCTCACTCCTAACTATGTGGCAGCAATGATATATATCTAATACAGACAAATTAGCATACGGTATAGGGCCACCGCATGCTGCCAGGATAGCTTCAGTGAACATTGGCATTGATCAACTCTATGAACACCGATAGAACACCGTTTTTCCAAAAGATATTCCCTCATTTTATGTTTTGATGATGGTGGTGGAGAGCGCTGTCTAACTCGTAGGTCCTCTATAGGTTTTCAGTTGGATTCAGATTTGATGACTGTGAAGGTCATGGCATATGATTCACATCATTTTCATCATCATCAAACCACTCAGTGGCCCCTCGTCCCCTATGGATGTGGACACTATCATCCTGGAAGAGACCACTTCCATCAAGATACAAATGTGTCATCACAGGATAAAGGTGATCACTCAGAACAACTTTGCATTGATCTGCAGTGATCACTCCCTCTAAGAGGACAAGTGGACCCAAACCATGGCAGCAAAATGACCCCCACAGTGTAACAGAGACACCAGACACCAGGTCACTGTAGGGATCAAGGTTCCATTTTCTAAAAATCCATATTGTTTTGTGGTTGGTATAAACTTGGGGTTGTAAAGTAAATTATATGATATTATAAGACACAACATGTTTACTCTTGCCATTCCTCATTCCTCCTTACAACTAGACAGCCTCCCAATTTTACTAACCAGTCAGAATTTTGCTGAGCTGCTACGTTTAATTTGAGGAACCAATAGTCATCCAGCTCAAACTTTGTATAATCCTGCAATCTGACTGCTGCTGTTAGAGCTGCTTCTCTGTCCAGGTTTATTTACTTTCTAGAGCTGCTTCTGCTAACTCTGAAATGTCTCTTAAGAGTCTCCATGCACTCCCAGCATCTGAGGAACTGAAGATACTTTTGATGGTAATGTCACCACAACCAAAGAAAAATTCTTAGTGTTAGTGAGTTATGCAGCTTAGTTACCATTAGTTTTGACCGTATGCCCACAGGTCAGTGCTCTGCTGAAACTGTAAGGCTGAGGGACATTCAGAGATGGAGGAAACTTTAATACCATAGTGAAACCAATAAAGTGGGGTGCTGTGTTTTGATGGCACCAGTTGTGTTTCAGTGCAACCTAAACTCAGCTAGTGTCATCCCTTCACATGTGGTTGTTTCTCTCCTGCTCACAAATACGGCACTTTATTGTAAAGCTGCTGTCATTGACATTTTTTTCTGATTCTGTTTTCAAACAAGAGAAAGAGTATGGAAATAAAAGGCCTGAAACACAGTCCATTAAGACTCCATATTAACCAGGAGACACTTCAGAGCCATTTCCAAGCAGCAACTCTGCACTGCTAAAATAAAGATTTTATAACCACATCATCTAGCAAACTGACCAAACACAATAGTTAAAAACGACAGCTGTTTTATGAATTCAGTAATATTTTCATGTAAAGTGATCGTTCAGAAAGAAAGTTCAGAGAGAGTCTTCTTCCTGAAGGGGGTGTGGACAGCAGCAGATCAATTGCATTTAAAGCTACATACACTAGAACAGCCTGTTTAGTACAGGATTAAAACCAGGGGTCATACAGTCATGGTAGAATGAACCATTTCTGCAGTATTTTGAGCTGAAAAACTAGAAAGACACATTGTGGGGACATGTGAGACTTTCACTGATTTCCTGAAAAAGAGCACAATATGGGGCCTTTAATTTGCCATCTTAGTTGAAATATTGCTGGACTACAGTATTTACATACAGCCTTTGTCATTTCAGTCAAGCATCCAAAGTACACTTGTCATTTTTTAACAAACCTGCAATCACACTAGCAAGAGAACGAGTGTAAAGGCACTTTATCAATTCTCCAGAAAACTCATGATACACAAAGTCCAGAATTTTCTCACCGGGAAAATTGATTTATGTTCTCTGCCTTTTTTTAAAGAGCAAATTATCATCAACATTATGTACCAATGCCAGACTGATATCACTGAGAGTTCAGTTCTGAAGAGAAATCAGTTGCATTACAATCTGTAAACATCCCTAAAGTTAAACTGTGTTCATGCACACACACATCAGCCCTGTGTGAAAATCACTGAGTTGCAGTTTGAGCAGGCGGGGCTGCACACTTCATTGTGCACTTATAAACCTCTGGACGCTTTTCATCTGCTGATTTCCAGCAGGAACAGTCACTTTGGTCTGCAGGCCTGGTAAGTTTGATGATCCTCATGTGTGATGCAATTTTAATAACTTGGTTAATGCAGATAAAAGGGAGTCTATTTTGTGTATTTTGAGATTTTTTTGAGAAAAATATAGATGTGTAGTGACTGCTGAATTTGTGCCGATTTCTATGCATCATTTGATGTGATGGCAAGGCAGATGAAAAGTGTGTTAAATGGAACAGCTGTGTTAAAACACTATCAGGAACAACTACTCTAAAAGTTGTTCAAAAGACTTATTTGTTGACAGAGATGAGGTTTTATGTTACATAGATGACTCACCCACTTATCCTAGGAAAAGAAAATCATTAAATCATTATACATCTGCCTCAAAGTTAGACCTATGCATCTGAAAATATGCAAGTGAATGATTCATAAATATACCGCAAATATGACTTTAAGACATTAATTGGAGAAGACACTAAAGAATGGACAAAGAAGTGCTACATTTCTGTAAAGATTTGGAAGGATTAGAGGAGATGTTGGCTTGAGAAGGGTCCTGTAAAGACTGACATGGACAATTAAAGTGACATGAAATATGTGTTTGTACTAAAAGCTATAAGCTCTGACAAGTAATAATATTTTATTCTGTAAAGGAAATTTGATTGTACATTTTTAACTGAAATATTCTACATCATGTAAAATGTTTTTGAGCTTGATTTTACACAAAAAATGCACTAAAGTAATGATTTCAGCAAATGATCACAACCCCAGTAGAGATTTTCGGAAACTTGAAAATGTCAGTCTTTCATAATTAAGAATATGTCTGCTGAGGAATCTCAATTTTAAGGCCAAACAGCCTACATAAAATGGCATTATGTTGGTGGAACCTGCACAACTCTAAGAGAGAAATAGTGGCAGAGAAATTGAGAATGTCTTATTCCCTTTTCATGGAGTAATTGTAAGCAGAAATGTGCAGTTTGTTCATGAAGGCTTCTGCAAATAAGTGTTGTCCAGTTCCCAAACAGTGTTTTTCCCCTCTTGGAGGTTTAGCACCTCTCTCTGATCCGTCCAACACGGGAGTCAGAACTGTAATTTGTCTTTAGTTTCTGTTTCTCATACATTGAGCAGACGTCTGGCTGAGGACTCACTGTTTGCTGTGCTGGATATGCCAAGTCTGACTCCTATTCCTTAGATGGTATTGAAGATAAACGCTACAACTGCATGGGGTTGCAGTGTGTGAGTTTATGACCACGGGCTCTTATCCTCATGGACTGAAAATGTGTTTGGACCTCCACAGCATTCTCACTCGTCCTTCCAAATGACTAAAATCAGGACATCTTTGTGCCATGAAAGTGAAAACAGCTGCGTATGCATGAAGTGTAAAAGTTATTTGTAACACATCTGACTTTAAGCCTTCTATAAACCTCCAGTATGCATGTAAACACAGTCAGAGAACAACAACACAAAGAGGAGCTGACAGATTTGTATTTAATGACATGTTTAGCTGTGTTTGACTTATGTTTCCAATATTTAAAAAAAAAAAAAACCTGCATCAAATTAACACGATCCAAATGCTAATGTCTGCATGGAGCCTGTGACAAGCGAAAGAGGAATATGAGCTGTCTTCTAAAAACAAGCACAGAGGATTTTTTAAACAGTTTGGTTTGAAACGTAGTCATTAAAAAGAAGTTGTGAATCAAATTTGCCAAATGAGAAACTGATACAGGGGAATTCAGCTGCTGATGTTTTTTGTTTGAGCACAAACGAGTCTTTGTTCCTAAAAAGTGGTGTGATTTGACAGAGAGGAAGGCCGTCTGCTCTGTAGTTGTACAGGTGGGACGCTCTAAATGGGAGAGGAAATGGTTTTCCACATGAGCAAATTACAGCAGGGGTAGAGGTGAACATTAGTGACTCTGACGTTAATGGAGTCATTCATCACTGATCAGTCTGCCACACAGAAGATGTGATTTGTAATGTGTACAGCAGAGTGATTTATAGATAGGTTGGTTTTAAATGTGTCTTTCTGTGAAACTGTTTATTATATTATAAAATACTTACTTATCAATAGTAACAATTACATCAACCATCCAGTTGTGGTTTTTCTAGAAAGCTGCTTCACAGTGATCACAATGGAAATAAGTTATTCTTGGGTTGCCACTTTGTATAGCAGCAGGTATTTCCTAGAGTAAACCATGCTCTCTGTCCACGGCTTTGCACTTTGCCAAGCTGGGACACTACAACTAACACTGGCTGTGTAATTCCTTAAAAGGAGGCCGAGTACGACATCCAGGCTGATGGGATGCGGAACAGGGAGTGCACATAGCTGCATCTATTTCCATTGAGTCCCCAGATGAGGAGGAGACTGTGGCTCAGCTTTCAATTTGGATTAATTTATCACATTGTGTCACCAGACATATTTAATTCCAGTCTATGATCACTCAGGCTCAAAGCTGTTTTATCGGCAAGCAAAGAGCAATTTCCACCTGCAAGCTGATTATAGACTTGAGCCCGTTACTTTGCACAAAGGTGATAAGTCACTTGCAAGTCTTCACTTTACCAGTCGATGGCTATCAGCCACAAAACAGCACACGCTCCGTTTGAGCCGAACTGTGCACAAACATTTTAATGAACAACAGGAAAGGTCACCAACACAACATGTCGTGGCTTGTAAAATGTGTGGAATTTGTATCCTGGTCAACGACTTTTTCATATGTGACCATGTTTGGTCATGTGGAGTAAGCAGCAGTGGCTTTGTGATTGATTGCAAACGCCTCTCTGGCAACTGTTTATCTATAAGTGTGTTGAAGCACCTTTAACAGGAACCATGTCTGATTATGCGATATGGAGTAAGCAGACCTACACACTCTGTATGTTTTGTATATTTTAGTGTAGGTGTTATTAGTGGAAATTGCAAAGAGAATATTCACAGGATCTTTTTTAATTCCTCAGCTACAATATGAATGCGCAGTATCTCTACCCTCACTAACTACAATACATGTAAATGCACCTACCTACAGCACAAAGACTGGAAACAAAATGAAACAGCTACCCTGGTGCTGTCAGAAGATTACAAAATTAACATTTCCTGACACTACAGTATTTGTAATCCTGAACAGTAACTTGAATCCCAACAGCTAACGGTAATGTCTGCTTGCATCAGTCTCGATAATGGTGCAGGATTGATTACAAGAGAGCAAGTCTCTCACATCCAGCTGTCTGCATGTTTTTCCTGAACATTTCCTGATTGGTCTACTGTAACTTGCCAAACCAAATGCCAATCATGCATTAGAAACAACCTTGAACAGAGCAGAATGTGTTCCTCTGACTCCTTTTGATGTCTGATTAATACATTTGTAGACACTCTGCAGAGACGCCAACATCAAGCCAGTAATTATAAAGCTAGACAATACACAAATAACACATGGTGTGTACACAAAGCTGAGATGAACACAAAGGAGGACCATGCCGTTGATATAATTATGGGGTTATAAGTGAAAGGCTTTTAACTTTTGTGTTGCTTACCAAGCACTAATGGTATTATAGGACTTATTGTAACCTTCAGTGGACCACTTGAGGATTTCTCAGGCTGAATCTTAGTTGGCTTCAGAAACAAAGGACTCAAATGTGGGCTTACTGTGATTTAAATGTTTTGATGGGCAATGCTGGAATTAGATACTTCCAAAAGCCAAATGTTTTTTCAGGACTTTATCCATTAATCAAATTAAATAAGTCCCTTGGTTAACTTCATAAATCCACGCCTCCAGTATCAGTCACTGCCTAAAGATGAGCTATATTTGTATGGCTCTATAGTGACAAATTATATATTCAGTCATTTCTATCTAAATATGTCAGAAACCTGCTTTTTGCAGAATCTCTTAAACCTGTTTGAACCCTCTGGATGTTTTTTTCCTACAGCACTTTACAGATGTGGCCAGCACTTTATTATTGATCCTGAATGTTCTCCCAGTGTAGCTTTCATAAAAAGTGATTTGTTGTTTTTTAAGTTTATATTACTCACTCACCAGGTAGGACATCTATTTTAGAAAATATGTTTCTTCAAGAGCTGCAGCTGCTTTCTGCTGACTGTACGTTTGAATGCAAAGTTCTTTTTGTGCGCACTGACTCTCAGAACACTCATCAGGTTCATC
Source organism: Chromis chromis (assembly GCA_900302755.1). Taxonomy (NCBI): domain Eukaryota; kingdom Metazoa; phylum Chordata; class Actinopteri; family Pomacentridae; genus Chromis; species Chromis chromis. The sequence goes on from OMNN01028861.1 coordinate 11,441, forward strand.
AGGTTTATCGTGTTGGGTTTTTGTACATACATTTATGGTCTAGCCATTGTAGGAGATGCCATACTGTAATATAAAATGTGGTGTAATGCCAGCAATTGTTCACAGTCTATTAAAATAGTATTTAATTTCAGGAGATATGATAATTCTTATGTCTATATTTTAAGTACCGACAAGGAGCCAGGAGATGAGAAGCTTAGCGTCATATGAAAACTGGAAGAGGAGGAAACAGCTAGCCTGGCTTTGTCTAATGTTGAAAAGAAAAAAAAGAATCACTGACCCACTGAGGCATGGCCATGGGTTCCCTGGGGGTGGTTTGTGGTGTCTGACACCGAGATGTTGGCAGGGAATCTTTTGGTCGTCTGGGTTGTGGGGTGGGGCCTCTGTGGATAGGGCTTGTTCTGGCAAATGTGGCTGCCTAATCAAATTGGGATCTAAAGAGTTTCAGAAGGTCAAATCAACACCTTGGGCTCTTTGTCATGTTCATCGTGCCTTTCCTGAGTAGTTCCCCAGCAGAACATTGGGTTACATTGAGATTATCAATGTTATTAAATTCACCTGTTAATATTTTTTTTTATGTTTAGGCTGACATGTGTGCAACTACCAGCACCTCTGAATGCGTTAATACACATTATATTGAATTTGTAGCAGAAATATAGAATGACAATGTGATTTTCTAGGAAGTCATTGCTGTTAGAATATCTTGGCAAATAAGTAAAACAAAGAATTCTTAATGTTTGTCACGTTTGCAGGCTACCACTGGAAATGCTGCACAGAAGTACACAGAAACAGACATCCCATTTGTGAACATATTGAACAAAAAAATGCAATATATGGATTGATGAGTTGGTGGTTGAAGGCATATCTTTGAAACTATAGCCATGCTGTTTCTTTTAGCTTCCACTTTTTTATGCTAAGCTAGGCTAATTGCCTACTGATGGTGTCTGGATAGGTAATGTACAGACATCAGTGATCTTATTTCTTATTTCTTGCTCTAAGCAAGAAAGTGAGTGACCATGTTTCCCAAAATGTCAGAGGATTCCTTTAAAGGTCATATTCTGTCACAGCTGAACCTCCAAATAAAGCTCAGATAGCAGTAAATGTAAAATGGTATATTTAGACATGTGACAGAAGGCATATAGGACTATTTATTGCCAAGCTACATTTCGTGTTTATACCAGACAGAGGTCAGTAACGACTCAATGTGTTTAACTTGCAGCATCTACCTCAGACCAGAAGAAACCAGAACTGTGTCCTTGTCAGTGCTGTTTTTCTCATGTGACAGTTGATTCATTGCAAACACTTACATGAATATTCATGAGCAGGGTCTGGTGAGTGTTTGGCTGCATGAGAGCAGAAGGACCATGGAGAGGTAGGAAGAGAGAGAAATAGGTCCTGCAGTGGTGTTTGGCAGTCAGAGCAGGCCACAGAAGGGAGAGCTGGTCCTGTTGAGAGAAATCAGTTACAGATGTACATATGTGTTAGGATCTGTCCTGGGCACTTGTCATGTGGGAATGATTTGTAAACTTGATCCCACCTTGTGACAGAAAGCCTGGTTTGCACAGGGGGAAGCCTGTACTATGCTATGTAGTGAATGTGTAGGGACAGTGATGGACAGTTTCCGTGCCATAAGTTGGTACAAGCAGACATTTCTGTCTAAATTAAAGTGACATAATGATCAATGCTTCCAGCTAAGGGGGTTATGTTTTTGCATTTGGATTATTTCAGTGTTAGAGAATGAATAATTCATGCCAGCTACATACCATACAAATCCATACAAATCATCTGTCCAGTGACTGATGGGACAGCTGTTATGGGGAACTCTCAGGTTAATGTCTGTGTGTGTGTGTGTGTGTGTGTGTGTGTGTGTGTGTGTGTGTGTGTGTGTGTGTGTGTGTGTGTGTGTGTGTGTGTGTGTGTGCGTGTGTGTGTTTCCACCTCAATCCGCCCTGACTGACAGCGCAAGACAATTACAATGCTATCTTATCTCAGTTCGGTTTTGTCACCACAAATCTGATTTCACAGCGAATTACAAGGATTAAGTCTGCCACAGTCGAAGGGAAAACTCGGTTTGGAGTTTTCGCTTTGTGCCAGATGCTGTCTGCCTTGTTATGGGATACTGAAAAATGTCTCTCAGCGGGGATATAGCACACAGGAAAAAAAAAATGTAGGAAAGAGTAAACAAGGTCTTATAAATGGTCTCTCTCACCCCATAACACTTCTTTTTCAAGCATCAGTGCAATAATCATACTGCTGACCGCCCACTCACTGCAAATAACTGTCAGCTCTATAAACAATGAATAGTTTTCTGAGGACAGGCAGAAAATACTGTAACAGCTGTTGACAGCTTCTGACAGTGTTCCCTGTGAAAGTAGTTGCAGTGCGTCGCGTTTAAAGAAAAACAAGCAGGTTGGGTTACTCACGCGCACCTAAGAATGTAAATCAGCTGCTCCCTGCTAATCAAGTACTCCTCTCCTCTGCATGTGTTAATAAAGCTGTCATCTTTTTAATTACAGTTCTCATTTTAAGTAGCTGGTTAATATACTCCATAGAAAACTCCACTCTCACCTCACATTAGTTCATGGATGAAGCGACAAATCCCTTCCACCCTGCCTTTAAAACTTAAAAGAAAAAAAAAAACTACAGCTACATTTGTACAGTTTACAACTCCTACAAAACAGTTGCCCTTATCGAGCGCGGCAGCTCCAAAAAGCTGTCCTCCTCTTAGTATGCTAAATAAGCTCAGCTGACTCGAGGCGTTGCATATTCATGGGAAAGGTTTTGCCACCACTGAGGGTTTTTTTTTCTTCCTGTGAAAAACCCCCATTTTCACAACAAGGGACTTTCATTAACAGCACTTTCCTTTGTGCCGTTCTGCAGCCATTTGGCCTTTCGTCTGTCATTTCGGCTTAATTTGCTCTGTCGGAGAAGAGGAGCACTCATACCGGGGGCCGTGCACCATCTACAGGGGCCAGGGCTATATCAAAACAAAAGCAAAAGAAGAAGCCCAAACATGACAGCTGAGGAGTCACAAAGCTGCCGTGTCAGAATCAGCCGAGTCTCTGGCTGCACCTCGGTTGATTGGCTGTTGGCTGTTGGCTTTGAATAGGTAATCACAGTGCACCGCCTGCCTTCACCTTCCTTATACCACGGCAAAAGAAAGCTACCTCGCACACGCCAAACCTCCACCAGAGTCTCGGTGTGTCGCTTAAATAATGTAGGACGCCGGCCATGCTCTTCCCGCTAAGCCTGGGTGGTAGACAGACTAATGATGTGTCTTAAAGTTTTGTATGTTCCCATCACATACAAACTCCTCGCGTGTATATTCTGCAGTTTTTAAGTTCTCAAGAGCAAACAGACGTTCATATCTTCTCTTCAGACTCACTCCAAAGAACCCGCAGGCTACAGGAGTCAGTGAGTGTTCTTATCAATGCAAAGCAAACAGTATAATTAAAATAATGTGCTTCTGTATATTTGGTTCCAAGACCTAATTTGTTTTTATGCTCTGAAGCTTATGTGTATTAATTCATGCCCACTTAACAACAGATATTTTTTGCTATGTCTTCCGAACACATTTTTTTAATAGGCTAGGTGCTGAGTGGTGCCATTTTTTTTTTTTGTTCTTATGCAGAGAGAATTGTCGAACAAATCCCCCCTCAGGTAAAACTCCAAGTTAGTCAGTGTTGTTTCTGTGTCTAATCTGCTTAGCAATGCTCGGCGGTTGTCACCTGAAAGAAAGGGGATGCAGAATTTGTCACGGTGGTGGACTCGGCTGGTAGAAGCAGCGGGGTGCTTTTCCCGCCCAACGTATTCCCAGGTGTCTCCGCACGCCGTCCCGTTCAAACAAGGCCCATGCTGTCACTGCCCATGTGGAAAAAAACGCCATAATTGCACAAATCGGAAACTTTGCCGCGTTTGGCAAAAGCGCGTGGCGAAACACTTGGCTTCTCATATCAGTCTGTCAGTCTTCATCTGCTTGTCCCGTGTCACTTGTGCACACCTTTTTCCTACACACTCTCTCCCTGTATCATTACCACTGGCTCTGCTGTCACACTGCAGGGCCTATGACACCTTTTAATATCCAAGTGGAGTTTTTTTGGGGGCG